>WEIU01011286.1:11330-23811 GCA_013389925.1 Aegithalos caudatus | reverse complement strand
CTGAGGGGCAGAATTCCACCCTTTTCTTTCTCTGAGGGGCAGAATTCCACCCATTTCTTCCTCTGAGGGGCAGAATTCCACCCATTTCTTCCTCTGAGGGGCAGAATTCCACCCTGTTCTTGCTCTGAGGGGCAGAATTCCACACTTTTCTTGCTCCCAGGGGCAGAATTCCACACTTTTCTTGCTCTGAGGGGACAGAATTCCACCCATTTCTTCCTCCTGAGAGGCAGAATTCCATCCATTTCTTGCTCTGAGGGGCAGAATTCCACCCTTTTCTTGCTCTGAGGGGCCAAAATTCCACCCTTTTCTTGGAGCAGGAGGAGCCCTGCTCTCCCAGCCCCTCTCCTGTGTAAAATTGATGCTCCCAAGGCAGGGCTGGAGACCTGAGCTCTGCTTCTTCAATCTCATTAACCACGGTGCCCTGTTTAAATCATTAATTACACTCTCAACTGCCAGACAGGGGCCTCAGGAACCTCGGGCAGGCTGGAGTTTTAAATGAGAGAGAATTCCTAGGTGGGAATAAGATTGCCTCGGTCTCAGGAAAAGCCAATGGGATATCCAAGAAATGTTTTCCATGCTCTCCCAGCAGTGGGGTTTGCTGCAGGTCCCTCCTGCTTGTGCTCAGTGTGGGAGAGGAATCCAACCTCCAGCCCCTTCCAGACACCCTCAGCTCCTGGCTGGGAAATTCCTGGATAATTCCCAGGGCCCCCATCCATCACTGAGAAACTCTGCCTTGCACAGATCCATGAGGATTTCACGTTGGAAATTCCCTTCCCACAGAACCCTGCCTGGCACTGCAGGGTGGATTTAACCCTAAATCTGTCTCATTCTAATCCATGAGGTGCCTTGTTTTTATGGGAAGGCATTCCATGGATCAGTCCATGCTGGGCAGTCAGGACCAGCCATCTCCCAGAGTTAACATTCCTTAAAACCTGAATTCTTCCCGAATTAGAGCACAAAATTAGAAAAGCACACTCCTTGGAAAGCTGGAAGGGAGGGCAGATTTCCCCAGGGAAGGGCTCCTGTTCCACGTGAGTGGAGTCAGAAGGAAATGGAATTATCTGATAGGAAAAGAGCTTCAGGAGAGCAGAGCTGTGGGAACGGCAGGATGGAGCAGCCCAGCTCTGCCATGGATAACTTGGAAAGGATTTTTCCCTTTTTTTTTCTGCCTCCCAGCATCTTCATCTCTCTCCCTGTGCAGGAATTCCCAGCTGTAAGCCATGGACAGTGGGATTCTGGCATCCAGAGTGGGAATGCAGAGGGACAAACTCATTTCCCTGGGAGCCAAGGAAAGGCAGGGAAGGATTTTCCTGACATTTCCTGACCTGTGAGAGTTCCCTGTGATGGTCTCCCCTGTCCTGAGCTGGGGACACTGCTGGGACAGGTGGCAGGAGATGTCCTGCAGGCCAGTGTCACCTCCCCTTGGCCACCTCCTGTCCCCCTGGAGTGCCACACATGAACCTCTGGGTCCTTGGGTTGGTTTTCAATTTTGAACTGGAATAATGGGAGAGGTGCCATGGAAACTGCCGGAACTGCCTGTGCTGGGGCTGTGGAGTGGGAAACCCACACACCCTGGGTGTGGCCATGCTCTAAATAAAACCATTTATTCCAGTTTTTTATTCAAATTCCTTCCTTGGACACCTTCTACCAAAATCCCAGTGACAGGAGGTGTCCCCTTGGCCACCTGCTGTCCCCCTGGAGTGTCACACATGAACCTCTGGGTTCTTGGGCTGTTTTTGCACTTTTTGGACTGGAATAATGGGAGAGGGGCCATGGAAGCTGCTGGAACTGCCTGTGCTGGGGCTGTGGAGTGGGAAACCCACACACCCTGGGTGTGACCATGCTCTAAATAAAACCATTTATTCTATTTTTTTACTTAAATTCCTTCCTTGGACACCTACAAAAATCCCAGTGATTCCTGCAGCCCCTCTGGCTGTGCTGGGTGGGAAAACCTTTCTCTCCATGCACCAGGCTGCTGGTACTGAAGAGAAATTTTATATTTAAGCCCCATTTTTCAATGTTATAAAGCATGAATGTCTCAGAGATGTCCTGCCCCCCTCACAGGCGTGTCAGCTCTGGCCAGGGTGGATGAGCTCACCTGGGCACAGCCTCAGGGATCCTTTATGGACAGGCTTGGCACGGTTGGATTCCATCAGAAACACCAACAAATAATTCCACCCTGCTTATTAACACTCTGTAAATTTATTAACACCCTGTAAAATGTCTATAAATGGAACCTGAATGTACAGCATGGCCCAAGGCAGCCCCTGAATAAAAAAGGCATCCAGAGTCAGCTCTGCAAGCCTCAGCAGGGGTTTTGTGAGGCTGTGGCACGAGGCCAGATGTTGTCAGGGCAGCTCTGGCTTTGCTCTGGTGTCCAGGCTGGATGAATTCTGCTTCCTCTCTGAGTTAGGAGATATTTCAGATTTCAGGAGAGCCTTTGGAACCCCAGGTTTTGTGATGGATCAGCCAGGGCCGCCTTTGCTCAGCTCTGCTGGGTTTGGAACCTCTCCCAAACCTTCACCAGGAGCTTTTCCCAAACCCTGGATCAGCAGGGGGGGGAGCCCAGGGGAGCTGGGGCTGCAGGGATGAGCTGGGGCTGGTTCCAGGATTCTGAGGGAGCTGGGGCTGCAGGACTGAACTGGGGCTGCAGGGCTGAGCCCAGGGCTGGTTCCAGGAGCCCAGGGCTGGTTCCAGGATTCTGAGGGAGCTGGGGCTGGTTCCAGGAGCCCAGGGCTGGTTCCAGGAGCCCAGGCGGGATGCAGGATTCTGAGGGAGCTGGGGCTGCAGGGCTGAGCCCAGGGCTGGTTCCAGGAGCCCAGGGGAGCTGGGGATGGTTCCAGGAGCCCAGGGCTGGTTCCAGGAGCCCAGGTCTGGTTCCAGGATTCTGAGGGAGCTGGGGCTGCAGGGCTGAGCCCAGGGCTGGTTCCAGGAGCCCAGGGGAGCTCTGAGAGCTCTGTAAGCTGAGCCTGAGTTACAAAACCCTGGGATTACAGGCAGGCTTCAGCTCTGGATATTGGTGTTTCCTTCCCAGTCAAGGCCCAGCCTGCAAGGTCAGGGTTTGTGGAGGTTTTTGGGAGCTGTGGGAATGCTCAGCTGCAGAGGAGATGAACAATTCAGTTCCTCTCTCTTCCCCCATCCTGGAGCCCTCTCATGAGTGTGGGCACACAGGCAGCACTCACTGGCCTGGAACAGCCTGGGCCCCCTTCCCAATCCACTGGGATTTTATCAGCTTATCCCTCTGGAAAACAGGCAGCAGAGGCTGATCCACTGGGGGAGAAGCATCTCAAAGTTCCAGTTCAAATATTCACCATCTTTTATGTTTCCTTCATCTCTCCTTGTTCAGTTCTGTCCATCTCCTGACAGCTCCAACTCTGATTCCATGTACTCAGTGCTGGGTTTTATTAAAAGCTTCCCGAGGGTTGATATGACTGGAATGAGGATGGCAAAGCACCCAAAGGCAAAGCATTTTTAGGTTTCAGTGTGGAGCAGGGAATTGTTTCTATTTATAGGTCCTAAATGGGGTTTGGCAAATTCACATTCCTGGGATTTCTCCTTCCCTGCCAGCATTTTCACAGGACACAGCCCTATAATTCAGGGACTTGGTGACCCCACACGTTTCATTTTCTTTGCCATCTTTTTCCCCTCTTGTTCCAGGAGCAGGAATTTCCTGCCAGTGCCTGCAGAGCTGAGCCAGCCACGAGCACTCCCTGTTTTTCCCCCTTTCCAGACCCAGCTTCTCCCCATTCCTTTCTCATCCCCATTTTCTTCCCCTCAGCCATTCCCAGCAGCCCTGCCTCTCACAGCAGTGACTGCACCACTACATTAACAATTAATAACAGAGCAGCAACGAGGAGAAAAATGGACAATAAATTAGCTTTAATTGGACAGGAATGTTGCCAGGTATCCTCCTGCCCCTTTTCCATCCGGGCTCAGCCACCCTTTGAGCTCCAGGATGCTCCTCTTGGAGGATGACTCCAGGGATTTTTGTGTCATCCACGTGCTGGGTCAAGGCTGAACCAACACAGGATGCACCTGACAGAGCTCAGGAGCACAGAGAAAGCTTTTATTGCCATGGAAATGCAAAGAAGCATCTGGAAACCTTGAAACCAGCCCAGGCTGGGCTGTGGTTCCTGCAGGAGGAAGTGTCTCCAGTTGGGAAGAGGCAGATGGTCCAAAAGCCTGACAGCAGCAGCTCTGCAGGCTCCAGCCCAGAGCTCTGGCCTGGAACACAAACCCTGGGAGGTGCCCAAAGCTTCCTGAGAGAGGCAGAGCAGCCTGGCACCAGTGGGGATGCAAAACCTGGGAGTGGAGCAGGGCCACAGTCAGAGCCTGGCCTGGGGGATGCAGCCCTGACCCAGAGCCCAAATGTGCAGGAGAATGAATCCCAGGGCAAGAAAAGCTCAAACCTCACTTAATTCCATTGCATGGAATGGTTTGGGTCAGAAGGGACATTAGAGATGACCCAGTGCCACCCCAGGGACAGCTCCCAGTGTCCCAATGCCCAGCCTGGCCTTGGGCACTGCCAGGGATCCAGGGGCAGCCACAGCTGCTCTGGCAATTCCAGCCCAGCCCCTCCCAGAGAGGAATTCCTCCCCAATATCCCATTGAAATCCATTCTCCAGCAGTTTCAAGACCATTCCCTGGCTCCTGTCCCTCCATCCCTTGTCCCCAGTCCCTCTGCAGCTCTCCTGGAGCCCCTTCAAGCCCTGCCAGGTCACAATTATTTTGTCCCAAAGCTTCTCCTCTCCAGGCTGAACAACTCAGGTTCTCTCAGTCTTTCCCAAACCCCTCATCAAGAGTGGACATCACAACCAGAACCTGCACTGCCAAAATCTGAGCTCCCAACTGCCTGGGCTACAGGAAAATCCCACCTTGGGAGTGACTCCAGGCAGTGCCAGCAGTGGGATGTGAGCTCAGGATGTGGATTTGCTCGGACACAAATCTGTGTTCCCACCGCAAGAAGCCCTTAAAATATCATCCCTGTTGGAGTGTGGGATTTCTCCTCTGAGGGGAGTGTCCTAGGTTCTTCCCCCCTTTGGATCTCTCCCTGCTTTCCTTCCTTTCTTCCAGGATCCCATCTGTGAGGTGGGAGCAATTAGGAGTAATTAGCGCGGTCACCAAGCCCCTCATTAGTGCTGCTTTGGGATGGAAACAGCCTGAGCAGCTTCTGGAAAATAACGGCACCCATATCCTGCCTGAATCATCCTCACATTTCAAATGCCAGAGGAACAGGGCAATGATGCCCTGGGTGTCTTGGAAAAGGAGGAATTCCACAGGAAAATGGGCAAGGAGCTGAATTCCACATGGGGTGTTTGGATCAGGCTCCTTCAGCTCCTATTTTATACCCTCAAGTCAAAAATTGACCTTTTCCTGCCATAGAACTGAGAAAGGGAGGGCAAGAAATGGAAATCCCCCAATGAAATCTCTGCAGGAGGAGGAAAACAAGAAGCATTTCTTGGAAATCTCTCGTTTCCCTCATCCCTGTAATTGCCCAGTGTGGAATTGCTGGGTTTTTCTCTCTAGTCAGGCATTTTCCCTGAGTTATAAATACATTATAAAAGCACCAGATGATGGAGTTTACAAGTGCTGTGAGGGCTGAGTTGCTGTGTAATTATCCTGGATTTGCTCTTGGGCATCACTGTCTTCAACTCAGTCATGGAGGATCTGGTGGGCAGCAGGAAAAGCCAGAAAAATAGAAAATAAAATAAAAAAATTTAAGCAATAGTTATCCTGGTATTTGGTGGCTTAATTCCAACATAAATCCTGCTCAGGAGGGCTGGAATGCTGCGGGACAGAGTGAAAATCCCCTGTTTTTCACATCCAAACACCCCAAACCACCAAAGTTTCCCACCCTCAGCTTGAAACCTCAGAGATTCTGCAACAAAGAATGTCATGATTGACAAATGGGAATTCCAAGTGGGAGCTGCTGTGGGAAGACAGGCCAGGAAATGGAAATATGAAATATTTCCAACTGGAGAAATGTGCAGAAGCTTTGCTGCTGAAGACAGGGATTGTATTTGTTGTTGTCCTGACTAAAATTGCTGCTCAGCACTCACTCCTTTAAAACAGGTCAGTGCTGTTGAGGCAGAGGCAAAACAAAGCCCAAAATTCCCAGCTTTGCTTTCCAGTCCAGCTTTTTCCCAGTGTGTTTTTCACTAAATGGGTTTTTCCACAGACAGAGGCTCATTAAAATGAGGATTTGCTGTTCCCTGCTCAGTTTTTCATCACGGGGTGGGTCAGGCTGGGAGGACCCCGTGGGGTCACTGGTCCTTGCTCCAGAATTGTGGAATATTCACAGAGAGGAGGCTCCAGCCCCTCTCTGGGCTCTTCCCAGGGAATTTTTCCTCATGTCCAGGTGGAAATTCCTGGGCTCAATCCCTGCCTTTCCTCTGGTACCACTGCTGGGCCTTGGGGCAGAGCCAGCTCTGACCCTCCCTGCAGACAAAGTCCCCTCCATGTCCCCTCCCCGTCCCCTCCCTGTCCCCTCCTTGTCCAGTCCCTGTCCCCTCCATGTCCCCTCCCCGTCCCCTCCCTGTCCCCTCCTTGTCCAGTCCCTGTCCCCTCCATGTCCCCTCCCCGTCCCCTCCCTGTCCCCTCCTTGTCCAGTCCCTGTCCCCTCCATGTCCCCTCCCCGTCCCCTCCCTGTCCCCTCTCTCAGCCCCTCATTTGCTGATAATTCTCTGCAATCAGCAATTTTCCTAAATAAACCCAACCTTGCCACTCAGCAGAATTCCCATTTGGAATTTATTTCTCCCATTTGGAATTTCTGCCATTTGGAATTTCTCCCATTTGGAATTTCACACAGACCAGCTCAGTTTCCATGAAGCAGTAACAGAGCTCTGCCGTTCTGTTCACGGGGATGCCACCAGCTCTGTCCTGGATAAATTGGTGTCAGCACACCTTGGGTGGATTATTATGGGCTGCATCCATAGCAAAAGCCACATCAGAGATCTCCAAAGTGCCATAAACCAACGAAACGACCCCGAAATCCAAACCCAGCCCAGCATTCCCTGCTGATGTCCATTAAAGGAAAGAAATTTTTAATTAAGGACAGAGGCTGGACAGGGATGGAGCTGAGCCTGTAACAGCAACGAGCCCAAAAATCCTGAGGTGGATGGATGATGGATGGATGGATGGATGGGTGGATGGAGGGATAGATGATGGATGGAAGATGGAGGATGGATGAATGGATGGATGGAGGGATGGATAAAGATGGATGGATGGATGGATGGATGGATGGATGGATGGATGAATGGAGGGATGGATTGAGGGTTGGATGGATGGAAGGATGAGGATGTTGATGGATGATGGATGTGTGGAAGGTGAACTCCCTTCAGGATGAAATCCAAGGTGCTGCAGCTCCTGGGTGTGTGCCTTGCTCAGCCTCCCCTGATCCAAGGAATTATAAAAATATCTGTTCTTGGAAATAAATATTGCCTTGAAAAATAAAAATATCCATTCATCCTGAAGAGCTGGAGGAGATTTCCATGCAGCAGTGCCAGTGGGAATGGGGCATTCCCAGGGCTGCATTCCAGGGGCCCTGCACGGGCATGGTGGGAGAGGAAAATTCCAGGTGAAATGTTGGTCCCACCCATCCCCACCCTGGAATTGTCCAGCAGCCAGGATCTGTGGGATCTGAATGTACCAGCACCAACCTTTCTCAATCCATGGATTAGGTGTTCCCATCTCTAGGAGGAGGAAGCACAGCCTGAGGCTCCCAGTGGATCAGTGCAATTCCCCAGGATTTGTGTGGGCAGAGCTGCCCTGGGCTCTGGGACAGCTTTGGCAGTGATCCTGCTCCATGGGGAGGTTCCATCCTCAATCCCCCAAATCTGGGCCATCCCTGCTTTCCCCCACAGGGAATGGGGTTTCTGTGCTCCATGGGGAGGTTCCATCCTCAATCCCCAAAATATGCCCCATCCCTGTTTTCCCCCACAGGGAATGGGGTTTGGTGTGCTCCATGGGGAAGTTCCATCCTCAATCCCCAAAATCTTCCCCATTCTTGTTTTCCCCCACAGGGAATGGGGTTTGCTGTCCTCCATGGGGAGGTTCCATCCTCAATCCCCAAAATCTGGCCCATTCCTGCTTTCCCCCATAGAGAACAGAGTTTGCTGCATGCTGGCTGCTCCCTGGGATTTCAGGACAATGGTGAGGATGGATTTGGCTGGAGAAATGAACCTCCCGAAGATTTTGGCTGCAGAAGTGAAAAGAAGGGAAGTGAAGATGAAGCTGGAGAGCTCAGCCAGGATTTTGTCCCTTTGTAGGGTTCTAGGATAACTGGGGCCCTGTTTGAATGGAAGTGAGGAGCCTGGACCATTTGGAGTCTGGACTAATATTTCTGAAATTATTATCTGATAAAATCAATTAATGGCATTATAAAACTGAATATTAAGTGGTACAATTTTCCAAGTTCCCTAAAATCCATGTATTTTCCCACCTCACCCTCATGTGAGCACAGATGAGCTTCTCTGGGATTTTCACATCAGCTGAAACTGGAGAGGGCTGAGAACTTTCATGGAAGAAGCCACAGGGAATTTCCCCATGTGGGATGTGATGAAAAACGTGGAGAATCCCTGGGCTGGAGCCAGGCAGGGCCAGGGAAAGTGCAGGAGGTGAAAATGAGCTGGGTTTGGGTGCTGGGCACTGGGACAGCTCCCAGGGAATGGGCACGGCCCCAAGAGCTCCCAGGAATGCTCCCAGGGACAGGGTGGGATTGTTGGGGTGCCTGGGCAGGGCCAGGAGTTGGGATTGATGATCCTTGGGGATCCCTGAGTCACATCCCAGGAATCTCTGGGTGATTTCCTCACTGCTGTCCCCACTGCAGCAAAGGCTCCAGCCTGGCCAGGGGTTGCCAAACCCACAAGTGGGGGAGAAAAATCTCCCAGCAGCTTGGAATTTCCCTGCCTTCCCTGCATCCAGGCTCCAGAGCTCCTTCCCTCAAGGATCTCAGTGTGTTCAGCCCTGGAGGGAGCTGTCCTCAGGGGAGCACAGGTCTCCCAACATTCCCATGGGAGAGAGGAACCAGGTTATGCACAAACATTCCCATGGGTGAGGAAATCCTCACCCCAGCCAGCCCTGAATGCCCTGCACAGCCCAGAGAACAGCTCTGCATGGGGATAGGAATGCCAGGATAACCAGGAGTGCCAGCATCACCAGGACTGCCAGGACAGTCCAGGAATGCCAGGACAGGCCAGGACAGAGCCCTGCACAGGGATAAGAGTGCCAGGATAACCAGGAATGCCAGAACAGGCCAGGACAGAGCCCTGCACAGGGATAGGAGAGCCAGGATCACCAGGAGTGCCAGAATCACCAGGAGGGCCAGGGCAGCCCAGGAGTGCCAGGACAGGCCAGGATAGAGCCCTGCACAGGGATAGGAGTGCCAGGGTACCCGGGAGTGCCAGGACTGGGGTGCCAGGATAACCAGGAGTGCCAGAATCACCAGGAGTGCCAGGGCAGCCCAGGAGTGCCAGGACACCCAGGGGTGCCAGGATGGGGGTACCAGGATAACCAGGCATGCTAGGATTGGGGTACCAGGATAACCCAGGAGTGCCAGGACAGCCCAGGAGTGCCAGGATCACTGGGAGTGCCAGGACAGGGGTGCCAGGACACCCAGGGGTGTCAGGACAGGGGTGCCAGGACACCCATGGGTGCTGGGCACTCCCAGACACGTCCCTGCCACAGGGGTTGTCCCCTTGCTCCAGGGATTTTCTCAGCCCCCCCCCCGGGGCAGGGGGAGCCTCTCCCTGCTGGGCTCCCTGGGGTTTCAGCACTGGCACAGATTTCTGCCCAGGCTTGGGGTGAAAGTTCTGCCCTCTGTGCTGCTGAGCAGATCTCATCCCTGGCAGCAGCTCCAAAACCTCTGCAAGGCTCCATGGATCCCACAAACCCAGCTAAGGCTGTTCCTGGGAATGCTGGCACAGCCCTGGGAGCACAGTGAGCTCGAGTTGTGCAAATCCCCAAACACAAACTGATGGAATCCAGCTGCAGTGCTGAGCACAAGAATGAGGCAAACCTGTCCTGGTGACTCCCATCCCAGCTGCTTCCAGAAGTGTTTTCCCTTCCCTGACCATTTCTACCATTCCCTGCTGTAGAATGCAGCAGCTTTTCTTTGATTTTCATTATTATTTATAAGGATTTTGCAGCAATTTCTTGGGGCTGCTGTTACAAGTGACGTGCCAAAGGTGATGCCTGATTCCCTCACCTGAGGATGTTTGCTCTGCTCAGGGGATTCCCCACCTGCAGAGCTGGGATCCAACATCCAAAGGATGTGGAGCTGCTGGAGACAGGCCAGAGGAGCCCCCGGAGCTGCTCCAGGGCTGGAGCCCCTCTGGAGCCAGGCTGGGAGAGCTGGGGGTGCTGAGCTGGAGAGGAGAAGGCTCCAGGGAGAGCTGAGAGCCCCTGGCAGGGCCTGCAGGGGCTCCAGGAGAGCTGCAGAGGGACTGGGGACAAGGGATGGAGGGACAGGAGCCAGGGAATGGTCTTGAAACTGCTGGAGAATGGATTTCAATGGGATATTGGGGAGGAATTCCTCTCTGGGAGGGGCTGGGCTGGAATTGCCAGAGCAGCTGTGGCTGCCCCTGGATCCCTGGCAGTGCCCAAGGCCAGGCTGGACACTGGGACACTGGGAGCTGTCCCTGGGGTGGCACTGGGGTGGCTCTGGGTGGGATTTAGGACCCCTCCCAACCCAAACCATTCCATGAGTTTTTTCTACTGGGAAAGAATCCTCTGCTCCTCCCACCCCCAGCAGCAGCTTCACTGATGCTGAACTCTCCCTGCATCCACTTCCTGACAATAAACGGGGAATTTCTCACTGTTCTGTTCCCATGCAGCCTCCAGAGGCTCCTGGAGCACTTGCAGAGCCACCACAAATTTATGGGGCAGCCTCACATCGTAAACCCCATCCGGAATCTTCCTCTCTGAGCAGCTTTCAGACCACAAGAATTTGAAATCTCGCTGTGTTGGATGCTCAGGCAGCTATCAGGACTTTTTTTTTTTTTTTTTTCATTTTTAAAAGCTTGTTCAGGGTTTGAGGCATTTTTTTTGCCAATTTAAATAGGGAGTTGAAGATAAAATTCCAGCCAAAATAGTCTCAGGCTGGTTATTCCAAGGGAAATGGAATAAAGGAAAGGGGCTGGGGAGGGAAGCTATTTTTTTTTCCCCTGTCCCAGACTAAACACTGGAATTCAGTGAGATTGTTCCTACAGGAATTCCTGTTAAAGGAATTGGAGTGAGAAGGGAATCTCACAGAGGGTGAGGCACAAGCAGGATTTCAGCACTGGGAGGGAAGAGCCTGCTGGAATTGCTCCTTTGAGGGGAATATCTTTGCTTTGGAGGGTTTGCCAGGGATATTTTTATCCAATTTTTAGCAGGAATTTGATCACTTTTGGACAAATATGCTATAGCCATGGATTGAGGGCTTCTGAGGTCTTTTCCCTGCCTGATTTTTATTCAGAATTGAGGTAACACAGGAGGATGCAAGAACTTAGAGAAGTGTTAGATAAGGACAAGGACAAACCCTGCCCCTGCCCCAGCCCTTTCTGCTTCACCCCCTGAGCTTTGAAGCTTCCAGTGATGCCAAGAAAGTGATGGACACAGGATTGGAGCTGGGAAGGTGCCCAGGGGTGGTTCCTGCCCCCTCTGAAACCATCCTGGTGCCGTTGCTGGACACAAAATGAGGAGCTTGACTCCAGGTAGAAGATCAGAAAGGGTTTATTTACAATTTATTTACAATTTATTTACAGTTTATTTACAATTTATTTACAATTTATTTACAGTTTATTTACAATTTATTTACAGTTTTGTGCACCCCTTTTATAACATGCTGCACTGAGGAACTGCATAATTGGTCAGTAAAGACAACACTTCTCTTTGTTGGTTAAATAACAAGAGGAATTGTGAGAGGAATGGCCCAGAAATATAAAAATAAAATGGTTATTTACAGGAGCCATCCTTGAGAGAAGGATTTTTCCCAAGGGAAGGAAAATCAGCAGTTGTGACAGGCTGAGAACCTGACAGACTCAGAAAATCAGAGCCACAGCCCTGGTCCAGAGTGGAGCTGCTGGGTGTCCTGGGAGACTCAGGGCTGCTGCTGGAGGTTCTGCAGGGAATTCCTGTTCTTGTGGAATTTGGGGAGCACAGGGAAGCTTTTTTCTGCCAGCTCTGGTCCACAAACACCAATGTATAGTAATAAATGTGAGTTAAGATGGAAGATTTTAGGTGTTGGTTTTTATTTTTTTAATGGATTTAGGTGTTGGGGTTTGGTTGTGGTTTTTTTTTTTTTTTTTTTGGTTTTTTTTTGGGGGGTTTTGTTTTGTTTTGTTTTGTTTTAATTGGTTGATGAAGTTTGTGCTGTAGACTTTAGGTAGTTATTGGGTTTAAAGTGAAAATAATTTAGATGGCATTTTATAATTGGATAAGTTGTTTTTGAGAAGACAGTAAACATAGAGAAGTGTTCCATTTTACTTTTTTTTTTGTTTTG
>WEIU01011285.1:0-11523 GCA_013389925.1 Aegithalos caudatus | reverse complement strand
GTTTTTGTTTTTGTTTTTGTTTTTGTTTTTTAAATAAATGTTTAACTTTTAATTGTTTCATTAAAGGAAAAAAAAAACCCACCATAAATAAATGATAGCACACAAAGAAAAATCTGTGTCATTCCCTGTGGAAAAATCATTACATGATTTCACTGCATCATCAGAAAACAAACTGACCTCAAATTTGCTTCCATCACTGGGGTAAACACTAACATGTCAATAACACACTGACAGTAAGGAATCTCCAAAACACTTTCATGATATGGTTTATTTCAGTAGTATAATGTAAGTCATTCAAGAAAGAACTGTTAAGTACTGCTGAAAATGATCAAGTTTTGAAAACCCCAGAAATACAGAAAGCAATATTTTATAGATTTTTAGGTACATCAGTTGAAAGTTATGCCTAACTATACTAATTTTAATAAACATAAGACCTTTTATAAGGAGAGACATTCCCACAGTATGTCCTTTGCCTATATTACCTTTCAATGTCAACTCCAAACCTTTTATTTCTTTTTAAATTTGCTTCCTCCTTCATAAAATCTGACCTTCCATGGGTGATTCTTACCTTTCCTCAGTTCCTTTACCTATCTATTCTAAATGTATTTGGTATTCTTCTGCCTTCTTATCTTTTTCACATAGTCATCTATCCCTAAAATAACTCAGTAGTAGTAACCTTCGTAGTGTTTTTTCTAGTCTCATATGTCTGAGTACTGCAGTTTAGAAAAACACAGGGAACAAGAAAGATGGAGCATTGTGCAAAATGGAAATACAAATACTTATTGCCTGGAAAAGAATATTAAACAGTTTCAGCTTCTTTTAGTACTTTGCAACAGAAATCATCAAAGCCCATCAAGGCATTACATGGGCAGGTTTGATGCTTTGAAAACTTATCACAATGTGTGCATCCACCTCTGTTAAATTTTTGAAGAGATTACAGATATTATTAATTTTCTTTAGGAAGCACTTGCTTGATTTGATTAATTTGAATCAACTGTACTGTTCTATATATAACCTTTGCTTTTTTTAAGTGGTGAGCATTTGTTAGGATTTCATTCCTTTAACCTCTTTGCATATAATTTTTTTGACTTTTCACAAGTTACAGTTGTTCTGAGCTCCTCCTCCTCCTCTTTGCCAGCCTTCTCAAGGCTAGAATTCTTTGTCCATTTTTCAGCAGCTGTTTTTTCTTTTTTATTTTGGGGATATCCACCAACAAGGTGTCAGCTGTTTAAATCATGCTAATAGTGTCAAGGTCATGGGTTTGATCTCTGTGAAGACCGTTCACTTTAAGAGCTGGATTGATGATCCTTGTGGGTCCATTCCAATTCAGAATATCAATACAAAAGAATGCACCACAAATTATGCTTTTCACAAGTATATTGCTATGCATCATTCATGGACTTTAGAAGAAAATAATGTCTTGTAAATTAGATGGCTATTAACAGCCAAAAGTACCTCAGAAAATACAGGTCAGTGGTCAAAATGCTTTTTCAAAATAAACCTATGGGATCATCAATTGGCATATTCCCAGTTGTCCAAAATCTGTTAAAATCAGATCACCATCCGTCTTACTAAACATGAGATACAATTTCCCACATTCTAGAATTCACCTCCATACTGGTTTTGCCAGACAAGGAGCTAAGCACGCTGTCGCCCAGTCTCTGCCCCAATCTGACAC
Organism: Aegithalos caudatus; assembly: GCA_013389925.1. Taxonomy (NCBI): domain Eukaryota; kingdom Metazoa; phylum Chordata; class Aves; order Passeriformes; family Aegithalidae; genus Aegithalos; species Aegithalos caudatus. The sequence goes on along the minus strand of WEIU01011285.1, from coordinate 9,845 downwards.
AGGTCCTCAGCCAATTTCTGAGCAACAGCCACCTTGGAAAACAAGCAACACCCCTCCCCCATTTACCCGCACTTTCTTCATCTGCCCTTAATTTTAATGGTTCAGCATGACATTGTAGGGCATAGAATAGCCCTTTTACCAGTTTGGGTCCCAACTTCTTGCTTACCCTCAGACTGTTTGTTCAGGGGACAGAGTGGGGAAAAAAGAAAACCTTGACTGCTGTGCAAGCATTGTTCAACAATATGCTGCCAATGGCTTTAGGCACAAATCCAAAACACAGAACTATATGGGATGCTATGAAATAAATTAACTTTGCCCCAGTCAGACAGAGTGTAACTATGTTTCTCAAACTTATCTTTAAATTTTGGAATATCGAATTATATTTACCTAATATGCATCTTACCACTTAGTATAGTTGCCATTCACACTATTTCTTATTCTGTATTTGTTTTTGTTCATTTCTGACATAAATTTCAATACCCAAACTATGAGTGAGTTTGGCTATGTTTGTGAGAATTCTTGCTGTGACAAGGTGAAGAGTATTTGTAAGCAAGAATTCATAGAAAATTAAACAAAATTTGAGATTCTAGTTTTGCTTTTTCATAAAAATGAAGCTAAAGAAAAAACAGTAGCTTCCTAATATTATGAAAAATAGTCAAATTAATTTGAACACTTTGGACTTTAATTAATTTGAATGAAGTATTGAGAAGGTCAGTACTGAACTCAATTAAGGACATCTAATATCTATTTTTATGGTGGGAGACAAAATCTGTCAAACAAAAGATAAAAGGGCTTCATTTTCTCCTCATGTTCTCTGTGGGCTTTGAAGAAAGATCAGTGGGGTTATGCAGTGGCTGCACTATATAATAAATCTGCTCATCTTAGATCTGAAATTATAGGGGGTCCCACTGGCTCAAATCAGTTTTGCTGTCCAGCTGCTTTTGGTGCAATTTTTGGCGATTCTCTGCTTGTCTCTGCTTGTTGTCACTAAGACAAGAGGTCTTCTTGCCATCTGCACCATTAACCCATTGTTGTACAGCAAAATCTCTTAATTGTGCTCTAGACTTTTTGAGTACCACCAATCTCCATCATCTCAGAAGGCAATTTAATGAATTGGTATTAGTGCTTATTGTAATGCTGGTGAGAAGGGCACTCAGACTTAAGGTATTGCTTAGAACACCATATATTGCATCTATGAGGAGAAATAAAAAGAGGATAGTTTAGATAATCTTATGCCTCTTCAGGTGTCAGGGAACCCCAGGTTCTGCCACATCAGATGGACCTCGTAGCAAAGCAGATCATGCTGTGTAGAGACCACCCATGGAGAGGTTTTCAGATACCTTGGTTTTTGCAGCTCTTAAAGATTTTCTTAACAGAAAACAATTTTGTCCATCAATTCTAGTGCTGAGCAAAAGAATGTTCTCATGTGAACAGCTTCTGCTTCACTTTAAAGTAAAGGCAAGAGTATGTACAGCATAATTGCCAGTGTCCGTAGAGCATTGCCTCAGGGCCCTCCACTGTATTCACTGTTTGAGGACATCAGGTATCAGCCCCCTCCAGAGGCTCAGGAGAGACCTTTCCACCCTCTGCACCTGCCTGAAAGGAGGCTGCAGCCAGGTGGGGAGCAGCCTCTTCTCCCAGACAACCAGCGATACGCCAAGAGGACACAGCCTTAAGCTGAGCCAGGCCTGGTTCATGCTGGACATTAGGAAGAATGTGTTTACAGAAAGAATGATTAGACATTGGAATGGGCTGCCCAGGGAGGTGGTGAAGTTACTGTCCCTGGAAGTGTTTAAGTTAAGACTGGATGTGACACTTGGTGCCATGGTCTGATTGAAAGCATGGTGTTTGATCATAGGCTGGATTCAGTGATCTCAAAGGTCTTTTTCAGCCTAGATAATTATGTGATTGTGTAATTGATCTTCCCCCATCTATCTGTTGTCAGGCTCTTTTCAACTGCTGGCTTTCCATTGTGCAAAAATTTAGAAAATGAAACAAGGAAGTGTTTGAGCTATGGTTGCTTCTGTTTGTCCAGCTTGCCTTTATCTGCTTGAACACTTGAACCACAATCACATACACACATGCACAGAAGAAAACATCCCACTGATAAAAGGAAGGACACAAAATGCTTCAGTTTGTGACCTTTTATGGCCATTTGGAAGACTTCAATTTGGCCTTGGGATCTATAAACAGTCACAGGAATGGAATAAGCATTAACTTGAACTGAAAAATTCATGAAACTTTATGGTCCTTTCACCATTTCATGAAGTCAGCAAATTTCTAATGCTTTATGATGTTTTTAACGTGAATTCAGGATTTTGCTGGAGGCTTTCATTGCAAAAAATGCTAATCTGACTGGGAGGAGACCAAGATGCAGCCCTGCTTTACTAATTATTTGTATAGAAAAAGGTAGTAAACTTACACATTTAGATGCTGTATTTGCTTTAGACACTTTTTAAACAAATTATCAAAGTTCCTGGAATATCTTCAGATAGATACTGAAATCACTGAGATTATACTTTGGTAAACAGCTTAAAACAGTTTTAAAGTCAAAGCAATTAAATGAGGGCACTTTTGCTGTCAGCCTTTCTCAGATCGTGTATCCTGCCTAGTTACACAATCCTTGCCTCCCTGGTGCCATCGATTATTTCGACATCGAGGCACACAGTCCTTGTGAAAATAATGTACCATTTTAAGGATAAGTTAACATTTTATTTTAGGATGAAAAGGATATGATTAAGGTTCCATAAAGCAGAGAGGCTAGAATGATCTCTGCTGCTTCAACTTGCAACACAAATATTTTTTACTTACACTTTTCTCTTTACATTTTTTAAAGGCGGCATAGAAATTATTAGCAGCAGCTTTTCTCATAACAATAGTGATGGCAGCAATAAATTCCATGTTACGTCCTACCATAGATATGAAACACCTCATTTCTTTGAAGTTAAAACATCCAAAATAATTATTTAAATTAATAGTGGTGGTTTGCCTTTTAAATTAGTCCATCCATATCTCCTGTAAATTGATAAAATGGAACTTAATCAAGCTAGCTCTATCCAACTAGTTTCCTACTGGTTCTGATGGAAGGAAATAACCACATACAAAGGGTCATTCAGTCTGCCTCTCATGCCTATGTATTTTTTTATAGGATTCCTCCCTTGAATATGCAGATTTTTTTCCATGGCTCCACCAACCCTTCCCATGTCCCAGGGCCCCATTTCAGCTCCCTGGACCAATGAGACTGCAGCAGGGCCTGTGCAGCTCCCCACAGCCCTGCCCTGCCACGGTCCCTGCAATTTACTCACCCGGGGCCATGTCCCAGCCCAGCCTCAGCCTCATGGGCAGATCCCATGCCTGGGGCTGGGGTGGCCCTGTTGCCTCCAATTGCTCTGCTCTTCCCAAGCTGTGCTGGTGTTTCCTGAACTAAAAAAAGGATTTAGGGGAGATATTTGGAAAAAAAAACTCCTATGTCACCCTGTAGCTTTCCTGGAGCTCTGCAGAAAAGTCTATTAGTGGCAAAAAAAGAAGGAAAAAAAAGAGATAATTTCCCTCCATTGAATAAGAATGGGTTCAGAGCTGAAGAAAAGAGGATTCACAGGAGCTCTGAAATTTTTCCTAACCCACTAGCTGTGGGGCCAATTCCAAATCCACAAAACCTTTGTGAATTTACTACCCATAAAAATATTATTTTATTCCAGTTTCATTCCTTTCTACCTCCCTTACTAATTATATGAGCTCAAACTGGATTTTTTTGAATACTGCATTTTTATCAGTAAAGATAAATAAGGAGCTTTACATTCTTGTTTATGAATATTTCCTCCCTTATGCTTCAGTGGATTTTATTCTGGTGATGGGTAGACAACAACATGGGAAAAGAGCCCTGCATTGTGAGCAAAATCTGTGCCTTCTTGTGATGATGAAGAGTTTTTAGGTAGCATCTATTTTGTCAACTAATTCAAGCTAAGCTATGAATTATCCAAGAATAGCAATTAACCTGAATCTTGACCTATCTGTGGAATGATTGTTGAAGTTCCCTTAGGTAAACAAAACCAAAAAACCAATACTAATCAAACGGAGTGGAGTTGGCCAAGCCAGGAATATTTTTATAATATGAGTTTTCTTTTCCTGATCTCTAAAAGACAAACAAAAATAAGCCTGACACTAAGCCTGGCTAAATCAGAACACAAAATATAGCTTTATTTGCTCTCTGTCAGACCAATTTTAAACTGTTCAGAGATGATTTATAATTTTCTGCTTGCAGTAAATACTGTTTATGATAGAAAATAATCAATTTTTATCTCATATTATTAGAGTTAAATAGATTTTGTGTATTAACCCCAGAGAGATAATGAATGTAAGAAATAAAGTATGGTGAGACTTTATAATGCAGCAGGAAAAACCAAACCAGTGAAAAATAGAAAGGAACTCAAACTCTCCAGCCTCAAAACAACAGGTAAATAGCAGCAAGAATAATAACTATTCTGATGGAAGTGCAGAGTGAAGATTTTTTTGTCAAAATTAAAGGTGAAAGAAAGAGAAATGCATCACTATGTAAGAAGTCCACTACTGAATGACATTTCAATAATCAATATATTATTAAAAATAAATTGAAAATAATTTGAAATATGACTATGAACTAAAATTCCAAAAACTGAACATATAGTCTATATATGTTCTAACTGAACATATGTCTAGCATGGGCAGCATTTAAATGAATTCTTTATATAAGATAAGGAGGAAAATTTTTGCAGTGGTGTTGCTTTTGTATGGAGATAATTTTTTATATGGGTATCATCTATATCTGTTGAAATAGAGTTTCATCTGAAAGGCATAAGATCCAAGAATTTTTTTTTTTTTTTTTTTTTTTTTGCACAAGCCATGTTGCTGCAGGAGAAAATAAAAAAATTGCCAAGAAAAACAAGAAACATTACATGTTTATTTTTTTATACTGCTTGTATATAGGAGACAGAATATATTCCATCACCATAACTTATTTATTATTTTCACCTTTTTATTAATCTAAGGCTAAGGTATATGAAGATCCCTCTTTTATGATGCTTGGGATATGAACATCACGTAGTGGAGACATGGAGTCAAATGCTATTGCTTATCTTGGGCATCACATGGGACTGGCAGATATGACCTAAACTGTGATGTGACATCCTGAGACAGGCTTCTCTGATCACTCCAGATGCCTGTATGTGGGCAGCTGAAACAAGCCCAAAGACAAGGATTCATTTCCATATTCCAGACACACAAACTCAATTTTGTTTAAATCGAAGGGTGTATCAGAGAATTAGGTGAGCTACGGATTTGTAGTAGTAAGAAATGCAACATGAGATTCAGTTGCTCCACATGTAGTTATCAGTTTTTATTTGAAATACTCCACCTCATCTGACTTCCAGCTGGAATTCCAGCTGGAATTCCTGGGAACCCAGCTCTCCAGCAAGCCTGAGCTCATCTACCATTCCTTGGTGCATATGCCCCTCCAAAAGTAATAGCTTTCTACACTGCCTCTGTCCTGGAACTCTATTCAACTCATGTGACCTATATAAAGAAAAAGAAATCTGAGACTCTGGCTGAACAATTTTTTATCAATTTATCTAGGGGAATGGATTTTACAATAAAGAATTTCTTGTTTCCTTTGCAGTTATTCCTGGCCCCAGATGAACAGAAACCTCTTGTCTTTGAATCAATATGAAATTTCACTCTAAAAATCTATTTTTCACATAAAAAAATGAATAATATTACAAAATAAGACTAATCTGAAAACCTGTCCCTGAAAAATTACACTAGTAATTTCTTTATAGCATTGTTTTCTCTTTCAGTACTGTTCGCTTCCTCGCTTTAAAAGTCAATTATTGTATACCCCTGTGCCCCATTTGGATAATAGATTTTCCAATGGAACCATATGAAATACTTTGTAAGTACAGCTAGATTAAGCCAATTTACATTCCTGTTACCTAGAAAATCAATAGTTCTCCTTCTGAAAACCGTTATCAAATTAATCTATCAGAATCTAAATTTCACACTTATTTGTTAAACCTATTTGTGCCCTTAGTTAACTTTTAAATCATTTGCTGAATATTTTCAAACCACTGATGGCAGATTAAAAATTGTGTGGTTGCACTGATCACTCTCCCATCCCGTTAAATAAACATAATATGTTTGCTCTTCTCCATTTGTTTGATTCCAATGGGATTATTCCATTAACATCATCATTTCCTGTGAACAAAGTTGACAAAGTAGGCAGGCAACTGCTATTTAAGCAGCAGTAAAATAAACCTTAATTTCACCTTCTGCTACATGCATTGGCTGGTATACATCCAGTTCTATTATTTTAAGGTTATTACTGGAATAAAACTAGCAACTAACTTGAGTTTCTCTCCATTTCAATAAGTAGAAGTTATAGAGGTCTCTTTTAAAATTTAATCCTGACATAATTGTTTTCTTAAGGATTCAACAACATAGTGAGTGTTATAGACATCTTCTTGCACATAGATTATTTCAAAATACAAGTAGTCATAGTATATTAGTCTTCATAATTTTGGGGGTTGTTTTAGTTTTGTTTGTTCTTTTTCAGAATTTAGCAATATTTTATAGCAACATCTGAAGCCTGAGTTCTTTACACACAGTTGTCAACTTTAATCTGTATCTGTATCTAATCTCCCTATCTGTTGTCTTGAATCTAATTCAAGAAACTAAATTCAGGAGAGATAGATAATTATCTTCAAAGATTCATAGAGGTTAAAACTTTAGGATTAACAGGATCATTTTGTCAAGCCTGTGATATATTTCAGACCATTAAATTTCATCTTGTGTATATGTATGTTGAAAATGAGCCGTGATGACCTATATTTATTACTATTATTACTATTGATCATATTTGTTGTTGCACTACCCAAAGCCTTAACAAGAAAAGCACTACACTGAGATGAGCATTGCATGAACACAGACAACTGGATGATCCATGTTTTGAAGAGCTTACAGTCAATATTTGAATATCCTGGATCTGAAAAATGAAGTGTTAATACCCTATATAATAATAATTTTTTTACAAAAGCAGAAAAAAACTTTAGCTGTATTATTTAATTTTATTTTTTCATAAGGGAGAGGAATGTAGCTGGATTTGAGCTATATGGAAAAAAATAAAAACACAGGTGGACAAGCCCATAAGACTGAAAGGAATGTAGGGTTGGAATTAAATTATTATGAAGAGATGTGGTATGCCTTTTTTATTTTTCTTCAGTGGTTAAATATACTGACTGTTCATCAAGATCAAAAAGAAGTTGCACATGACAATAAATAACTAGTCTCCAGTACTGAATTTGGGATAAAGAAGAATGAGTTATCAAACACTTGACCTATTTGGCTCAGCAAAGCAGCAGATAAAACAACCAGGTTAGATCCAGAAATGCTAGTTATGTGGTTCTGCACCAAAACTAATAGGTCCTGCTCTACAGTCTTCAGCAGCCATTTCATGCGAACAGTCATACTGACTCCAGACCAGGATAGATTAGTGCAAAATTTCATAGAGGTGTCCAAGATGATTTTTCTAATTTTCTATCTCTCTCTGCGCTAGTCACAGATCCATAAATCACATGGGTTCTAGTAGGCTCAAGGTGGCTGGACACAAAAGACAGGAGAGAAGGGGAAAAATGTCACAAACTTTCTGTGTTCTTATGCTGAGAAAATCTACAAGACTGTGGATGAGATAGGAAAAAGATGTTCTAAGAGACTGTCTGGGTACTTGTTTGTCCTCTAACCTCTCACTTTGATGCCAAGAAAACTAAGCTAGGTCAGAAAAAAAAAAAAACCCACTTTGGGAAAAAAAAGTCTATTGAGAGAAGGATCAGTGAAAGAAATGGATTTTGCATTTAAATCTGAAAGCTGTTAAATCTGAGCTCATTTCACAAGCTCATATCACATGTAAAGGAGAGCTTCTCAATCTCTGTGCAGCTCTTGCAAAAGTTCTATCTCCTATGCTTGCAAGTCTTTTCTTCTTGACAGAAAACTTTATGGTTTCTTTCAATTATAACAGCTGTCAAGGGAGGTCATGATTTGTGAAAAGAAAAGCTTGGTCCCTTGCTATGGAAGCCTCCAAATATTAAGATAAACTATAATGTGAGGTGATGTAGCCAGAGACCTATGTGTCACTAAAAAGATGGGTTGATGAATTTCAAAACTTCTTTTTCAACACTGCTTGGATCCATTCCCAGACATAATCAGTCGAAATAATAAGTTCTGGAACTGAGGAATGTATGGCTTTCTCTGGCAAGCTTTATTCTTGATATTCCAAAGTTATTATATGTTTAAATAGTATAAAAGAAAATAGAATGTGCACCCATTTTATTTTTCTTATTATTTTAACAAGTCAAAAAAGAACACGACCTTTTAATCTAACTCCATACCGCACATTTGTTAAATTTGGTTTCTGGAAAAAGCCTAAAATCTCATTGTATTCAGCTCAGCACTTGCAGCTGCAAATGCCATTAACCTAAAGTAAGTGAAGATCTTGTACAAAAAAAAGAAAATCAACGTTTTTGTTGCTTACTTTTTATTATTTGGTAATATGCAAAAGGAAATAACAATATAGAAAAAGAGAATAAATGTGCACATCAAAGTTACCTATTGAAAGTCTGCAGCATTACATTTTATAATATTGTTAAATCTACAGCAAATACATATTTGTGCAAATGTTTATTTTGTAAAAAAGTCTTCACTTTTCTTGTTCCAATTTATTTTTCCACATTGAAGTATGACACCTGTGACTTGACTTGCAATTATTATTACATTGAAAATTTATGTTATATGTTTATTTGAAAAGACTTATGGTGCAACTAGAAACTGATAGGATTAGTATAACTGACTCGTATAGTATGGAATGGAATGGAATGGAATGGAATGGAATGGAATGGAATGGAATGGAATGGAATGGAATGGAATGGAATGGAATGGAATGGAATAGAAAAGAATATCTTAAAATTTTTAAGAAACCAACTAGGATCATCAAATACCTCTTTTGGATGCCTATTCCAGCGTTTGATACCCTCATGGTGAAGAATTGCTTTCTAATGTCTGGGCTGAACCTCCCCTGATAGAATTTTGAGGCACTCCCATCGATCCTGTCACTGGACCCCAGGGAGAAGATATCAACAATGAACAGCTGTTTTCAAGCAATATGAGGTTTTAATTTCTCTTGAGCAAATTTTGCCCTGCCTTAAACTTCTGCAACTATTTTTTCATCAAGGCCAACTTAATTTAAAATTATAACCAGACCCATAGATATCTTCATTAACATTTTAGATTAAATCAGACAGGTATTGATGTTGTAATTATGAAATTAACCTTCTCTATCATATTTCTTAATGAAAGTACAGAAATGGTGGAAACTGCAAACAAGTTGATATTCTAAGTTCAGGAGATGAATGTAAATCAATTTATATCAGAAATAATTTATTTTCTCAGTGATGTTCTAGAGTTATATAGTGTATTATTTAAGACAGCATGGCTTATGCTCAATGAATTAAATATTTCACACTTGTTCAAGCACCCTGAAGGAATCCTTGTTTAGACTAGTCTAACATGGTGTTTTGGGGACCAATTATGTAGTCCAGGAGCTGAAAAAGAATGAGGAATTGAGTTCTGCTTAAGTGACACACCAAAATGTTAGTGCTACTGGTTGTATCACAATTGTCTTCAGAAACACTTTCCCCATTTTTGGCAAAAGTCCAGGATGACAGTTACCCTCACAATTTTTATTCAGCTTTAAAAGGAGACAGATCTCAGCTGATGTACCATGTGATTTATGTCTTAAGGTTTGATCAGACAACAAATATTTCCAT
>WEIU01011284.1:598471-619182 GCA_013389925.1 Aegithalos caudatus | reverse complement strand
CTAGTGCCGGCGTCCGCGCCAGGAAACGTTTGGCGTTGGGCTCTGTCGAAAGCGGCTTGTGTCGCAGCGGTGACCCGGCTCCGCGCTTGGTGGCGGGGAGTAGCCCAGAGCCGCGTCGAAAGGAAATGGGGAACTCTGCCCTGTCTCCCTCTGTGCGTCTGATGCTTCCTGGAGCCTCATCTCGTAAAGATCCAGGCTCACCGCTTCGGCCTTTGTATCGCCAGCCTTTTCCCGAGGGTAGGCCTTTGGAGCCAAGAAGAGTGCACCCGCACAAGCGCTGACAAGCAGTAGGAAGAATTTTTTCACAGGAAGGGTGATCGAATATTGGAATGGGCTGCCCAGGACGGTGGTGGAGTCATCGTCCCTGGAGGTGTTTAGGGAAGAACTGGACGTGGCGCTCAGTGCCATGGTCTGGTTGACGTGATAGGGTTCTTTTATCGAGGTTGGACTCGGTGATGGCAGGGGTCTTTCCCAGCCTAGTGGATTCTGTGATTCTTTGTGCTGCCTGTTTCAGGGAAGGTTCTGCTGCGGGATGTGCAGGCGCTCACTCTCCACAGAGGGCAATACACAACATCCAGGCGGACAGCTGCGGTCCCTCAGCTGCAGTGCACAGGAGGCTCTGCCGGGTGTTCCCGTGTCCCTGAGGTTGTTCAGTGTTACAACAAAGGATGGGATGGCTATGATGTACAGGTAACTGTTTAAAACTTGTGAAAATGGTTATGAAATCACTTTCCCCCAAGCTGCTACGTTCTGAAGGAGTGAAGAGTAGTGAGCTAGGTTGTCAGTTCAGGTGCTTTTTGTTGGATGAACACTTGCAGCTAAAACTTAAATACTTTTTGGTTTGGATTTTCCAGACCTACTGTGTGTCTGTGTTTGAAATATCTTTGAAAGAGCTAATGTAAAGGCATGGCATAGCAAATTTTTGTTGGTTTTAAATAAAATGGTGCTGGAGTTTATAAAATCAAACTCTTGCAAACCCCAGAGAAGGCTTTTGAATTATTATTGCTGCGAGTTTCCATTTTTTATTTATGTGGAAAGGGCTTCTAAATATTTGGTTCACTTCAACTCTGCCTTCTAGAAACGAAATTTCAGACTTGCCTGACTTTCACTTGCACCTTAGGATGAGAGTGCTAGTCAGTAAATTGTCTTGACTTTGTGCTGTTACTGAGGCCCCTGTCAATAGATAATGAGGAGTCAAGGCTGAAAGTGCTAAGGCCGATACCGTATTGTGAAAGAACAGTCAAACATTAATTGGCAGTTGGTACTGCTGTACAGAATTACTAATTTGAAAACAACTGCTTTTTTATTTCCTCTGGAAAACACGTCACGTGCCATTAGAGATCCCTACGTTTGGGTAACTCAAGGGAATGTCAGTCTGGGGATCCACCTATGTTCAACCAGAGAATCCCCAACATAATTGTTGTAAGCGTTGCGTATGGATGCCTAATGATGTTTGTCCCAGTTTCTTTTGATTTCTGCACAAACACAAATGGACACAATGGAGCACTGGATTTTGGGCTCACGTGTTTCGTTTTTGGAGCTGCCATTGAGTTTGCACAGGACAGGCATTTATTAAGTAGCTGTTGCACAGGGTCCAGGACTTTTTAAAAAATATTGTTATATCACAAGAAGGAATATTTGAAAAATGTGTTCAGTGAAGAAAAACAAAGTCTTCCACAGTCATAATTCACCAGTGTTCTGAAAGATACAATCTTTTTTTTAATTTTAAGATTTAAAATACATTTAAAAATCAAATACCTACTCCTTTTCAAGATAGGAGCACACGAAAATTTCTTACCTATGGCCGGTCAATGATTTGTTACCAATTATAGCTTTATTTCAGGGTGTACATGGGGAAGCAGTGTATGTGTTTCCATCTTTGCGGCAGTATGTTTTACTTTCATTACGTTTATTTTTTTCAGTGGCAGTGCAAAGCAGACTTGGAAAATGCCTACCGATTTGGACAACTGGAAGTGAGCTGTGAAGGCTACGATTACCCAGATGATCCTTACATACTAAGAGGCTCCTGTAGTTTGCTGTTCAGGCTAGAGCTGACTGAGGAAGGTGAAAGGAAAGTGAAGAACTCTGGAAGCTTTGGCTCTAGCTATTACCAGTCAAGGAAAGACTATTCTGATTCTGGTTCTGGAGCAATTGTTGTAGTTGTTCTTCTTGTTCTTGCCTTTGGAGTATACAAGTTCTTCCTCAGCAACCGGCAGTCGGAGCAGAGTTCTGGGCACAGTGATGGCCCCTCTCAACCCTTCTGGCAGAGTCAGCAGGCACCTCCTCCTCCTGGTTTTAAGTCCACCTTCACAGGTAGGGCTCTGAGCCGTTTCAAAAGAGCAAGCAGGATTGCCCTGTTTTGTCTGTGGTAAGGGAAGATGGGATAAAGTTAAAACCACAGCATTTGCAGGCAACTGCTGAATCGGCTGCAGAGCCCAGGGCCAGCTTTGTATTCTGCTCTTTGTTCAAGAGAGGAAATAAGGGCTTGGTTTTCCACAGGCATTCAGGGCAGGCTGCCCTTTGAGCCTTTTAAAAGCCACCTCCCCATGCTCTGCAAGCATTCTTTTCATCACCTGTGAAGTAGCAGGATTGTGACAGGGAGAATAATTGTTTTAGGTAATCTTGAAAAGAGAATGTTCTCACACAGCCAGAAAAAACCCCATGCCAAAGGAGCACTGTGAGACTTTACAGAATGGCCTTTCAGCCCCGATTTAATTCACAAAGCAGTTGATGGAGTTGAGTATTATGTACCTGTTTAACAGGGCTTCAGTGTAGTCCCAGCAGCTGAAAGATTTGGTTCCCAGGGCAGAGAGCAGTGTCTGTGAACTGTCATTAGAGGCTACAGCATCTGAATCTTGTAGGGCCTTTCATCTGAAGTTGAAAGTTACAAAAGCAGTGACAAGGCTGCTCCGGAGAAAAGAGGTAGCTTTTCTTTTCCCAGAAAACTGGTGACTTCTGCCACATAATAAATGATCTTCCTTGGGTCATCATAGTGTCTCATGGAAATAAACATTATTCATCTGGCATGTGACTAACTCATTTAACCCTGTAAACATGCAAGCTGCTCACAGCACTGGAACTTAAATTACATTCTCACAATTTCTTTTTTTCTTTTTAATAGAGAGAGGGTTGTGGCAAGAAAATACATAGCAAGGATTAGGTTTACTTAGTTGGAAGTTTATATTTTCATACTGCTTATTAATGCTTTCTCCAAGTTTTGTTCAAACAGCTCGGCCAACAGAGGGTGCAGTGTAATTCTTTGGATGCCCTTGTGCAGGGCCCATGCAGCAGAAACTTTCAGCTGTACCAGAAAATTAAAGGGAATCTGCTCCTGTTGGCTTTGCAAATTGGTTTGCATGTAGTTACATCAGACTGTGTCTGTGCTGTGTAGGCATCAGTGGCCATGTGTGGGCAGGGCACTGGCTGTACTGTGGTGCTCAGCAAGAGCCCTGTCACACTGGGCACAGGGGAAACAATGAAGGGTTATTTTCATTTTTTTTCTGTTCAGTTCCTTGTCATTTAACTGCCCCAATGCATTTTTCTTTGTTGGAGTCTCTAATCTAGCAAGGGCAGGGCCTTGAGAACATTTTCTTGAGGATTGCTGAAAACTGAGACACTTAAAATATGCATTGGGAGCCATATAATGTTTAACTTGTGATGTTTTTAATAAAGCATGTCAATGATTTGTCTTCAGATTTCAGGCAAAGTAAGGAGGAAAAGTGAAATGTGGAGCCAGATTGAAAATATTAAGTGTTAGGCTACCTCATGCATTCAGTGTCTGCCTTACACTGTGGGAGCAGAGCAAAAGCACCTCTCTGTGTCCATGTCCGTGTGTTTCAGGAATGTATTAGTCTTTGGAAACCTGGACAGTAATGAAAGACAATATTGTTTGCATATTGCTGTTAATATTTCATTTACCTCATTTTACATCCCCTTAACATGCAGAATGTGTCCTGTGAAACTTGTTTAGCTAGATTATCTTAATTAAATTCTGTTTCTTCCAGTTAGTTGTTTGACATGACTCTTAACGTTTATTCTAGATATTTCAAGAAAAAAAAAAGCTGTTTTCCAAGTCAGTGTTCAGTCATGGTGCTTTTGAACAAATGAGTTGGTTCATCTCTGATTAACATTGTTTTCTCAGCAAATTAAGTAATTTTTGTTGTTGTTCCAAATCAGCATAATTTAATGGTATATCATCCCAATGAGAGTTCATATTTCTCCCCACACATTCAAAATGGAATTCAACATCAAATAACAGTCTAGACTGAAACTGATTATTTCATTATTGTTTTATCTTCTGTGAATTCAAAGAGCCCATATCAGTTTGAAGACAAACCAGGCCTTCTAATTTTTACCTATGTCTCATCTCTGGCCCACTTGTTCAGGTGGGCATGTTTCAGGGAGACCCTGGTGTTATCTTCTGTCCTTTTTATACTTCCTTATGTGTTAAGCCCGTGGTCGAGCATATTCTTGCATCCATGATTTTTGCTAGGCCAGAAAATTATTCTACTTTGGGTTTGTATTTTCTCTTTTTCTTTCTAAATGGAAGACTTTCATTCTGAGTCAGAACCTCATGTTATGCAGGTCACATGTCACAAAATTTGTGACTCCTTCCCCCACAAGCTACTTGATATGCTTGCAGTTTCATCAAGGTATTTGTCAAGCTTGGTGACTCATGCACAGTGAAAACTTTGCAATGTGATTGCAGTGAGCTTGGCTTTTGATAACAATGCCAGACTAGGATTGCCAGGAACAATACCAGTAATGTCAGCGTTACACTGAGCCACTGTGACTCAAACTGTGCAGCTGTGCTCAGTGAGATTAGGAGCTCTGTGTCTTTGTGGTTTGCTCGCTGTGCAGTGTTACCTACTTGATTTGTGTTCCTGCATCTGCTTCTGGCCTGCTCGGTGACCTTCAGCTGATTATTCTTTCTTCCTTTCCTTTTCTATTTTTAATCTAACTCGTCTGTTTACAGATCAGCAGGCAGGGACTCTCCATGTTTAGCAAACGTCAGGGTTGTGAGATGAAGTGGAAGCAAACATTTAACATAAAACTCTTCATAGTAGTGTTAGTTTATGTGGGATCTCCTGCTTTCTGAAATGTGAGGTCTTTTCAAGTTAAGCTTGATCAAGAATCTGCTGAAACCAGGAGCAGTTTGTTGTCTAATTTTCCGTTGCCTTTAACAGCAGAGAATTTTGTTGCAACAGCTGGCCTGAGGATTAGTCTGGTACTAACTTACACTTCCTATTTTCATTTTGTTTAAGATGACAACAGCTTTGGAACTCATTCCCATCATGGAACCAGTTCAGGACCAGGATTTTGGACTGGATTAGGAGCAGGAGGCTTGCTAGGCTACTTGGCAGGCAGCCACAGGTAAAATATGCATCCTATCAGATTTTAAGCATTTAAGCTTTCAGGGGGTATGCCATATACTATATTGACATGGTTTCTAAGATTTCAGACCTGTGTCATTCAAGATATAAAATCCTCCCACTAGAAGAATTTTGAGCAGCTGTTTGTAGCTCCAGGACCAGAGACATTTCAAACATGTTTCTGAGGCAGAATTGGAAAGACTGAGGTACTTCATCCTGCTTCTTGTGACCTGGCATGATGGCCTGCAAATTTAAATTGAGCATTGAAACAATTTATCTGCAGAATGTCTTAAAACACATACAGTCATATTAAGCAAATCATATCATCTCTCTATGGATCTCTTGTATCAGTGTCAACTTTCCTAAAATAAGTCTGGATGGTCATATTTGGTATAGACTTTTAGACATTGAGAATGCATCATTTTTAGATTAACCGTTTAAAGAGAGCAGTTGCTGCCATTTTAGGCTTCACTGGAGAAAATATTAGATTCCTGCAGGAAGAGCCTTAGCAGTTTTCTCTATTTATCAAATAACTTGCCTATGTATCCAGTCTATTCCTACAAATTAGGGATTAAGGTATATGGACAGGAGTGTGCTAAGCATCTGTGCTGTAAAGCTGTGGGCTATTTTTAATAAGATTAGCCTTATATTGGTTCTGTTAGGAATTTTTCTAAGGTAGAATGTGTTAAAGTTTTTATTGACCTGGTATTTCTTAAGGCTTAAATATACGACTCTTGTGTTGAGGCATTATATTTATGTAGTATCTACATGCAGGTTAGTTCCCTGATTTCTATACACACCCCCATTTCAGTAGCCATAAATTGCTGTTCAGGATTAGAGATCTGAGTAAGTCTGAATACATAAACAAGCTTCCTATCTTGGGCTTCTTTTTGTTTAAAAGGGTCTTTGGTCCAGTATTGTTTAATTTGGTTTCTTAGGCTTTTGAATTTATGTGCCTCAAAATGCTGGTTCCAGGAAGTGTGAGAGAGCTGTTTGTAAATTTCAACAGCAGGAAATTCCATATCCATGGAATCAAGTAATTTTAAGTGAGTCAAAGACCATGATGTGTTAGTGTTACTGATACGACCTTTTCAAGTTAGTTAACAGAAGGAAGTTTTCTCATGCCAAACATGGCTGGGATGTAGGTGATGCCAAAATGCATTTAAACTTCAGATTTCAAATTTCTTTCTTTTCTGACAGAATCTAAGGTCAAATTTCAGAGGCAAAAATTTCCTCATTTGCAATTGTTAGAATTCCTTATTCTGAGGAACAAAGCTTAATCTCCTTTTGAAAGTCTACATATTACGATATGACAGCACTGGATGTCCTTACTCTCAATGTGTTAAATACATGAAAGAGGAATATTTCCAGCTTTGAAGTAAGTGCTTACAGTTTTCCCTTGGAGGTGCAGTTCTCTTGTTTGGAATGGTATTGTCTTAATTTTGTCCAAAGGGCACTAACCAAGCCTTCCTTCTGCTCTGTTTCATGCCAGAGCACAGCCACGTTCCCCGTATCACAGTATGTGGGCAGATCCCACAGCTGTACCTCCTATGCATGGGCACTCAAGGAATTCCACAGAAGGCAGCAGTTCAGGAACAAGAACTGCTTCTGGTAAGGCAAAACACCTTTTAATTTCCTGTGCTCAAGAGACTTTGGCCTATCAAAAACGTGCAGGTGTTAGTTGCGGTTCAATGAGCATCCCTGTTTTATTTTACCAGTTGGTGTAGGTGGCATGTCCCTTTGATGTCCCTTCCTTCCATTCCCTGTGGAAGTAGGGCAGCATTGTGGGGCATGAAGTTCCCCACAGGCCTGTGGTGGGCATGGCACCACCAGCATTGGGCTTGTCTTCGCTGGCAAGGTGCATTAGTTTAAGGCTTTCCCCTCTGATGTGCACTATGCATACCCCTCTCTAGCACAGACATGCAAACATGCACAGACATGTTCTCTGTAGAGTGCAGGTTGTCTAATCTGCAAGAACAGAATAGTTTCCAGGCCAGTCAGCCTGCAGTTGCTTGCTGTTGTGCTTCATGTGAATATGTTTACCTCATCTCCCTTGCCACCTTTAGCCTTTTAGAACTAGCAAGTTCAGTGGTGGAGCTGACTTTTTTTATTATTATTTTGCAGGCTTTGGGGGCACAAAGCGAAGATGAAATCCTTGCCGTTATTACATCAAAGTGATTGAACTAAATTTTGGTGTGTACTTACATTTCTTTTAGTAGTAGTATACTTGAGAAGTGGATATGAGGTATGAAGGACTAGGCAAAGAATTCCTCCCTTTGACTCTCACAGGTTTTTGGGGTATCACAGGTGCTGGAATGTCCACTATTTCAGATCAGCAGCATCTCCTACAGAAAAAGCTCATCCAGGTTAGGAAGAATGATGTTACAGTGACTGTGTATCTGTCTGTACTTGAGGTTTTATGGCAGTGATAGCCTTACCAGATTTTCCAAGCATGTATCTTCCTATTTATGTTCTGTGCTTAATTGCATTTGATCCAGAATTTCTGATAATTTTTCTCCTCTTTTCCTGGTAGTCCAGCATCTTCCTGATTGTAAGGAGTGCTGTTCTTTGAAGCTACTTTTGTTTGCCTTTGCAGAATTCATGTCAACTTTGCTGTAAGTGCAGTCAGCTACTCAGATAAGTGTTGGAGTTCTTCCCCAGTGGACAAGAGTAAAACTGTGAATAAAGAGAGTAACATTAGTATGTTTGTATTTGTGCTGCGTGACTGTTGAAGCAAAAACATGCAGATTCAAGGATTCTCCATGTTATAGAGTTTATCCAAGGTGACTGTGCAAACCTGGGAGACTTGTCTTTGAGGTATTGGGGGTAAAGAAATAAGTGACGTGGAAATTTGGATCTTTTTCTGGAAGACTGAGGTAATTTAAATTCAGATGATTACAGACATTTTGCCTGCATTGACACCACACATTTTCCTTTTAACGGTGGATGTTGGCAATGCTGTGCAAACTTGTGATGTGCATGGTGTGTCCTGCTAGATCACCTGTCCAGGGCACAGTAAATCAAAGGTGCTCATTGCAAAAGGGAAGGGAATGTTCTTAATGCAAAGATGATAGACTCTCTCAGACACAGCAGGCCTTGACACTAAGCAAAGAAAGGAAATGGAATATTTTAACGGGATGTAAACTTCCCGAAATGTGCCTTTTAAAAACCAAGTGCTGTTGAAGAGAGGGAAGCAGAGTTCTGTTCTGTGTTCTGTGATGATATTTTGGGGCACCTGTGAAGTGTCATACAGTTCTTGGATGAGTTATTCTCTCCGGAAAGAGGCATTGCTGGGTAAAAAGCAGAGATATTCCTCAGGATTGTGGGGAGAGGGGAAGAGTGAAAAACAGGCTGCTTGATCCCCAGCTCTTCTCCAGAGCCTATCCTAACAGTGTGGAAGTGTTTGTGTGGGCACAGCCAGAGAAGCGTTGTCTTTCAGCCTTGTGAAAATTCTGTGTCTGGGAATTTGTATCAGCTCTTAGAGCAAAAGCAAAGCACTGTTCAGCTGATACAGACTGCACCTCCACGAGGAGATTAAGTAGGTCTGGTTACTCTAAGAAAGGACTTCAGCATAACTCAGGGAAAAGCAACCATGCACCCAAGTTCAGTGTATGGCCTAAGCAACCAAAAGAGAGAAAAGCAGAAAAAAGAAATATACAAGCAACCTAAACCAGCAAATCCCAGAAGACTTGATGAAGTTGACAGCGAGAAAAAGTACTTTATGAAGAGGTGCTTGTACTAAAAGTGTTACTTTGAAAGTATCAAGTGAAATTGATAACTTGAGGGTGAAATGGTGTTTTGTTTCTAAGAGCTATCTGAGGGTTGGGAGAAAAGCACTGCATTGATAGCCTGCACTGTGACCCTAAAAAGGGAAATGGCAAAGACCTTACTGATGGCCTCCCAGAAAACTCTACTTTTTATGAGAAGTCCATAGTAAATTACTTACCTTTATGAGAAAGTGTAGCAAAAGAATATATTTTAAATATGGAGTTCTTACTTATTTCTAAGTGCATTCAGGTTAAGCTTGTCAGAGTCAATATTTGCTTTGCCAACTAACTGCATAACAATGAAACTGGATGTTTTCTAACGGGGTAGTTTGAAGCCAAAGTTTGCTCGTAAATTACAGTGTGCTGTGAAATGTTGTAGACTGTTTTCATTTGTATTTATGTATTTATAGTTGCTGCATGAAATGTGATTTGATAAATAAATGTGTTACATAAGACTTCCAGAGCATCTGGATCTGTCTGGATATGTATGCCCTTCCCTCTGTTAACAGAATAAGCGAATAAAGAGTATTTTTGTCTTTAAATCACTATCTTGACACCTGCAGGGATGACATTGTTTATTTTCTCAGAGTTCTCTGTCTCATCATCCACTTCCCGGGTGAATAATATCATCCTTTACCCCCAGGTGCAGAGTGGGTAAAAGCTGTATGTTGTTTCACGAAAATAAAACAATGTTGGGAATAGAGTTCTTGTATTGATTAAGTTTTCAGTAACAAAATACTGAACCCTATAAGGAATTGAAGGCTTCCTTGTAAATCAAGGTTTGGGTTCTTAGTCTTCAGAAAAGCTCTGTTATGTCAGCAAGTTCCTGGTTTTACAAGGTGGGGTGAGCTGAACCCTTCAAAAATTTGTGATCACTGCTGCTGTTCCTGGCTGTAGACAGAGCAGGACTCTACACAGGGATAGCCTAAGGTGAGCATTGGCTTAGATGGAGGATGTGTCACTGCTGAACAGAGCCGTGGTCTACACAGCGTTCAATGGCTTGGCACTTGTAAACTGGGTTAAACAGAGACCTGCAAATTCTGCTACCAGCGTTTCCTTCATCAAATGTTGCTGATGCTCCTGAGTGAAAAGAACTTGTGGAAGGCAGCCTAGAGCTCATACTTGTGAGAGACCTTGAGCTTCCTTCCTGAACATCAGATCTAATTTCCCTTCTGCTCCTGGGCAGGGTTTTGGCAGCATCTTCACAGCAGCTTCATAGTTGCAGGGCACATGTAAGTGCTTAAATTGTTAAATGCTGTTGTAGATAGTTGCAGTTCTGTTTGGTACCTGGGACCAGAACTGCTCGTACTCTGACAGGGCTTATATCCTCACACAAAGCTAAAACTCATTACAGAAACGAAACTCCTGGTTTTACAGCTGACTTCCCATGAAGCATGTGATGAAAGAAAAAAAAAAAAAAAAAAAAAGATGGACAGAGATAAGCTTTCTCTGTGCTGCTCTGTCTTGTGATTCAGCTGCCAGGTCAGGTCTTGGCTGGCTCTGCAGACTTCCATGCTGTGCACCTTGCTCTTTTCTCTGGGTGCCATGTCTGTATTTGACTTAGCACCAAGGCAAGACAGTAGGTGATTTGTTTTAAAAGTAAAATTCTTCCTTGGTTATCACTTTAGAT
The DNA here is from genome assembly GCA_013389925.1 of Aegithalos caudatus. Taxonomy (NCBI): domain Eukaryota; kingdom Metazoa; phylum Chordata; class Aves; order Passeriformes; family Aegithalidae; genus Aegithalos; species Aegithalos caudatus. The sequence continues at coordinate 608,413 of WEIU01011284.1, read as the reverse complement.
CACTAAGTTCCAAAAACGGTATTAAGCCAGGTGGTACAATTTCCAGGACTAGGGTTGTTGCACAAATTCCTGAAGTAATGTAGCAAGCAATTCCTACCTGCCTGCAAAGCTGTCTAAAAGCTGAAAACGCAGCACTTGCACTTAGACTGTTGCCTCTCTCTGTAGCACCAATTAAAAGTGCTGTATTTTTTCTTCCTTACTAAAGCAAGGTTGTATTCTTAATATTTTCAAATTCCTAACAACCAGTGATTGTGGTACAGAAATAGCCCAGCTGCCTGTGAGCTAAGCTGCCTATGAGCAAACCCACAAAAATACTAAAATCTCACAGCAGTGCAATCTCTACCAGCAGACAATGCTATTGTGTCCTGTTGTGTCTACTGAAACATAGTGTCACATCCCTCCTTCTCCTTCCATACCTATTGGGGTAGCTCAGGGTTGAGTGCTGTGTGGGAGAGGCTCCTATCACTTGGCATATTTTCCTGGAACCTTCCTCTCAGCCAGTTCTCTTGCTTTCCTAATATTGTGTCTAGCTGAAGCAGTCTTCACTTTCTGACACCTCTTTTTCTATTGTAGCTGTGATTTGCCAATGCTAATGAAAATAATCAGCAGATTCCCTTTATGTGGCCTGTATATCTTATGTCCTGCTGCCTTCCATCTTGTAGTTCCCTCTGTTTTGGCTGGGGGTGAATGTTTCTTTAGCAAGGAAAGGACGAGCAGGTATAAAAAGTGCATTGAGCTGGGAATGGATGGAGTAGGTAGTGAAGGAGTCAGGGGAATCAACTCTCAGGCTGTGAATTGATCTTTGTGCACAGTATGTCTGTGGAAATCAATGTTTTTAGCTTCCTGTCAGAGAAGCATTTTTGTCAAAGGTACAGTAGGGCATCTGGGGATTGGAGCAGATGAAGGGCTGTAAACTGGCAGCAAGGAGAAGACCTGAAGACATTCTCTCCATCCTAACTTAGGAATGACTAAGACTTGTAGCACCAGGAAGCTGGCCTAGGATGTGCTAGCTCAGCCACTCCACAGTCATGCCATTGCAGATCCTGTGGGTAGATGTACATTTAAAGATAACAGGTGCTCCTGCAAATGCCAAGCAGGAGAAAGGTGACTCAGCCTTGTATCCATGTTTCTTCTGCAGCATGACTTAGAATGAACAGAGAAGACCAAACATGGAAAGAGCAGCAAGCAACTATGACAAAGGGTAGCAAGTAGGCCAAAGTGAAGCTTGCAGGTGAAGTCTGTGTCCTAGTATGGCCTGCCTGCTCACTCTTCTCACACAACAGCAGGACACAGTAGGCAGTTCTAACAGCTGTTGTATCAGGATTCTTTTACTGGGTTTTCCTCGTCCCTAAAGTTAAGTCCTACAGACAATTACCAGTAATATGGATTGACACCTTTTGCTCTGAGGGCCATCTGAGCCATCCCATAATTCAGACTTCAAGCTACCCACTGTGAAATTTGGAGGAGACAAATCACTGCCTGCTTAAAGTCCAGAGTCTCTGACGTACTGCATAGGGAACTTTTCCTCATCTACTGCATTTGCCTTGACTTCCCTGGTGTCAAGACTTATGCAGTCTTTGCTGTGAAACTTTATTTAGATATCATTGTGCAGGATCCTCTGTGACTTGGCCTTGAGATCACAGCCCTGACATCATTGTTCCTGTAAGCCTTCTTCTCTATGCCTCCTCTGTGTCCTTGTAATCAGCATGTGGGGATGTCTTTATCGAGGCAGCAGTGGAATTACCACCCATCTAGAATACCTTCTGCAGCTTCTTAATGGGAGTTATTCATCTCCCAGTCAGCTCCTGTGGTCATTTTCATGTCATTTGGCAGTTGTAAACATACCACATCTGCTTTAATGGACAGACAACAATTACGGTTGAGGGGGAAAAATGGGGAAAAAAAGTGCAATGGATGTAGATAAAATGTTGACTTGGAACAATTTTGTATAGCTAACCTTCATCATGGGGTTATTTTATCAACATTTTTCTCCAGGAGTTGGATGAGTACTTTACTGATGTGGATTTAATGCATGCCATTAAGTGTCTTCTGAACTGCAAGAGTGGAAGACTTAGAACTGTAACAGGTTTGGTGTTCAACAAAGTCAGACCTATCCGGGGCTCTTTGTAGTTTGATGCACAGTTTGCAAAGGTAGCAGTAAAAGTGAGGTTAGATCAGCATAGAAATTAATGTGGCTTCAGCATAGACAGAAACAAACTGACCTATGCTGTTTCTGAAACCGAGGTGAAAACAAGTCTCAATCAGTCTGAAGCAGCTCACAAGATTGTTCCTGTCTTTGCTTTGAGCTGAGATCCTGTTTGCACATTGTCATCTGCTGCTGACAACTACTGTCAGCACTGAAGTTCTCTTTCCCTTAGGTAGGCAAACCCTCTGTCCTCATTCTGACTATTAGAAAATCAGCCAGGCCCCCTGGGTCATACTGCAGTGTGATTCTGAATTGGCAGGCTTGGGCAGTTAATTCTACATTAACAGGTGGGAGGATTTATTTCCTTTTTAACAAGGAGCTGGGGATTAGGCTGTAACTAAGTGAATGGGTATAGATCTGAAACAGTGCAAACGTAAGTGATGAGAGGAAGACCGTACTTGACTTGGGTAATCCAGTTCTACCTGAGGTTCTAATACATTCTCTTTAGCCCAGCTGATGCAGCTGCTAAAGAGAAGTTAGGGTTTGGGCAGATACTGACTTTTAAATTGCAAAGCTGATTTGGACATAACTGAGAAACAGAACTTTGTGCAGCAGCTGAGAGACAAACACAGTGTGAACCATCCTCCAAGGGCATTCAGACTGAGGAGGGAACAGGAAGTCCCACAGAGAAACCAGTGAGTGTTTCTAGCCTGAACCTGCTACCGAGGCATCTGTTCCTCTCCAGTCTTTGTTTGCTTAAGCACCTGAGAGGCCTCATGGAGCCAGGAGTGCTACCACTTAGCCTCAGCTTGGCATACTTCCAAGCCAAGAGGCTGTGGGTGAGGGAAGATTGTATTTGATGACCTTTGGACAGCATGTCAGGAGAGGCCCAGGAAGACAGCTGAGCTACAGGAATGTTTCATGCCCTGGAATGACAAATAAATAAAGGGTATGGAACAGTCAGCAGCAGAGGCTTTTAAAAAGAGATGTAGAATGCTCTGTGGAGCCAGTCGGCACACTGGAGGGTGTTCCTGTACATAGTGGCTGCAGCAGCCTGGAGCAGCTGCATCCCATGGCCTGCATGTGGCTTATGAACACTGTATTGGTGCAGCTGCTGGAGCACTGCTGGCTGCTCTCTTGCTCTCCCTCCAAGTGCACAGCCTAACCATGAATTTTCACAATCTTGCCAGCTCAGAGATCACATGCACCTTGAAACACAGCAATCTGTGAATTTGAAAGTTGTTTATGAAACTTTGTACCACAGCACATTCTAAAGGCCAAAACTAAAGATGAGAAGGAAAGGATTGGGTGATTTTATGTAAAAACAATACATCAGCTATTGAGCCATTATGTGACTTCTTGCTGAAAAATCCCTAAAACTTGAATTCCAGAAGCAGAAGGTGTTAATGGCCCCCATCTGAGTTGGGTTACTGTGATAGGCAGAGCTTTCCTCCGAGGCAGTATGACAACTCTTACATCATTGTCTATGAGGATAAGGATCTACTTATCCTAGGCACAGCCTCCTAGCACAGAAAGGAAATGCCAACTGAAAAACTCTTTGCCCAGACTGGAAGGGGAAAAGGATGGATCATACTGGGCAGTGTTTCACCCTCAGGAAGACACAATTCCCTTCCTGCAGGTCCCCCAGACAAAAGACTGCAGGCAAGGATCAGTCTGCAAGGATGGATGGGAAGTGGCTCTTCTGGTTCCTTTCTTACTTTGTGGGCAGAGGTTTATTAGCTTAAGATGAGCTGCAGACACTTGAAGGGAAAGAGAGAAAAGGAAGACATTAATAATGGGGGGTTGAGACTTACTTGTGTGTCAAAGGTGAAGGGCAGTTCTTAATGACAGCTTTTGTTTTGTTTGGTTTTTTTTCTGGCTTCCCATTAAGAAAAAAATGGTACAACAGAAAATGCATTTTCTCTGCATAGAACACTGCATTTTCCATATTTAAAGGGAATGTTAGGCCTTGCTTAAACCTGAGCTATAGCCAGTGTTGTACTGAGTGATGTGACTGCACCAGTGAAAGCTCTCTCTAAAGCGTGCAGCAACCTCATAACTTATCCTGAGAACAGAAAGGCAAGCCTGGGTGCTTTTTTGAGACAATAATTGTGTGTCCTGCATGGTGCAGCTTTCCTAGCATGGAAAGCCATGTCATGGCCAAGTGTTGAGCATTTGAAAAAACCCATACAATCACAGGGGATTGCACACAGAGTGTGCTCGGGAAAATGCTCATACACTTCACTGATTCTTAGGGATTATTTCAGGCTAGTGAAACTATGTTCCTGTTGACTGAACAATTACTGGAGGCAAAGTGGAAACGTTTTTATGTTTATTTAGGCAATGTTTTCAACTTTTCCCCTCAGAACAGTTGCACTGGTGAAAGCAGCAAAGGTTGGAGAGCTGGGCTGGAGAGAATGCTGGAAGTTTTTAAAGTCTTTTTTTTAGTCTTATTGCATGATTTAAAGTACCCTCCTCTTGCTACTGTACACTCCTGAACTCATTTTCCAGTCCCTGGTACTGGAAAGGTACAGCTCTTCTGGAGAGTCAAACTAAACTAAATATTTCCTGGTTGTCAGGGGGCAAGCTGGTGCCTGCAGCAGGTAGGAGAACATGCCATGGCTGCTGTTCAGGGAAAGATGGGCAAAGACTCAGTGAAGGAGAAGACAGGAATAAATGCCAATTAAAAAAGGGATGAAGATCCCACATGGGTTTGGCTGAGTGACACTTCCAAGCCAGTGGGCATAGGAAGCCTGGTGAGAAGCAGAAGCAAGAGGACTGTGGCTAAAATGCAGAGGTGTTTAGGAAACTTAGGTGGAATTTCTGAACCTGAAGTGAGTAAGACAGACTCTTCCCAGCAGGACTTAATGATAGTGGACATGCAGCATGGAGTTCGACTTGCTGGGAAGAAAGGGACAAGACTGCGGTCAGCTGAGCCCCACCACACAACCACATGCTCCTTCTAGAAGGGGCCTTCCTCCTTCCTTGTTCTGCCTCTCACCCAGCAACTGTACATTACATCTTCTCTGCTTCCCACATAATCCTTGTAGTTGTCAATTAGCCAGAGGCAAAGTGCAGAGGGCTGCTGCTTAAGAAACAGCTGCTCATCCAGGACACTGTTGTCAAACACCAGGCACACCATTCCTATCCTGTCATCACCCAAGACAAAAAATGTACATGTCCAAATCCAGTTACACCAGAGCTCCCATATGAAAAAGGCTTTTAAAAACAGTTTTATGAGTTGTTGCAGCTGGACCTCTGTTTAGGCTGTGGCACTGTAATTTCAGGCAAACATTACCCTCCCCTTCCAAACAGTTACTCAGGCAACTTTAGTTTTAGAAGCCAGGAATTGCTGCAGAGGATTAGGTGCTGTGTGCCTAGCCCTGACACCCAGCTGCACAGCTTTCAGCTGCAAACTTGAGATCTTGTTTTCCACAGCACTTGGTACCTATTGCCTCTTCCTTCCATGGACTGAAATCATGTGGTACCAGCCATATAAATGGGAAATGTGTAAAGCTTGACAGCACAAAATTAACCGTTCAGAGCATCTTGAAACAAACAGGACTTGACAGGGTGTGTTTTGTGCCAGGTTCATGATTTGAGTCAGATGGCTGTGGTGGATTAGGTTGGGCAGTGGCAGCCTGAACACTGGGTTTACTGCTCGGTAAAATCCCAGCCATGGCAGCTGGAAATGGTCATATGTTAGAACATAAAGGTGTTTTGAAAAGGCTATGTTAAAATAGGTACAAATATTAATGTAGCAATGTATCTGCACAATTTAGGCCATTCTGTGTACCAGCCAAACTGTTTGATAACAAGCCACCTGCAGTCTTGTTTTCAGGGTTCTCAGGAATTCATCAAGGTTACTGAGACAACAGGACAGAAAAATAGAACGGAGAGCCTGGGAACTTGCTTAGAATTAATGCAAAACCTAGATAGAAGACACAGGATGTGATGATGGACACCTGACCAATTAGGTGTCCTGAAGGACCTGTGCCTGCCTCGTGGACAAGTGGCTTAGGCAATCAAGAGACACCTGTACGTGTGGACAGTAGTGCTAGAAACTATAACTGGGGTCTAATGTAAACAATAAATCAGCTTCTGCTCAATCATATTGATTCTGTTATTCAGTTGCCCATTTTCTCCCTGCATATTAAGACTGATAGGTTGTAGAGAAATACCCTGTGAGTAAAAGGGCAACTTTCAGTAAATACCATTTTGAAGAGTTTTAGCCTTCTTTGCACTTCATATTTTGTACTGTATGAAATGATGGCTTTGCTGAAGTTTGCCCCTTCAGAGTATCAACTGCTGTTCAAGAAGGCAGCAAAACCTTAGCAAATGCAATCTATTCAATGTGCTTTTCTGAAAGAGCCAAGAGCAAGTAGCTAAGTGTGGATAACCTTCTGGAAACTCGTACTCCCTCAAACTGACCCCTAGACCACTTCTAGACAGAAGTGAGAATATGGCATTTCCACTGACCTTGTAAGGCAGGACAAACCAGTGCTGATCACTGACAAGGAGCTTTTTGGAGAAGTAGTTTTCATATGTGTTGTTCTACTGATCCTGTTCACCACACAGATGTGGAAACCTTCATGCTGGAAAGACGGAGGAGGTGCCACACTGGTTATGAGTCAGAGAATTTTACTGACTCTTAAAAAAAAAGATTTATTAGATTCCTCTCATCATGAGACTTGTGTCTACTGAAAGCTGTAGAATGAGCTTGTTCAAAAGCATTAAGGAAGAATTTCTGAGATATAAGTGATGATGCATAGAGCTTGAAATTTTTGCTCTTTCTGACCCCCAAACATGACATGTCTTGTAAGTAGCAAACAAGGCAAAACAAACCAAATGGAGACCTTTTTTAACCCAGACAGAAAAGCTTGTTTTCCATTAGCACCAAAAGAGATTCCTCTCAGAGCACAATACTGTAGAGTGTATATATGGTGTGAGGCTCTTAATAGCGTTTATATTGTTAAAATAAGTGCTTGTAGGATCTATTACTGGCAGTGAAGCATTTAATATTTTATTTTTTTTTCAGAACACTGGAAACCATAAACACATTTTAAAACATTAACACAGACAGTTACAGCACACTGGCATACTTGCAGAGTACAAAAGTTGAGAAATCTGGTCAGGCTGGTTTTTGAAAGGTGAAAGAGATCTCTGGTGAAGTGATAAACATTAAAATACTATTAAGATAACATTAATAGTGGTGCTTTCAGAGAAGCCTAAGCAATCTGGTCACTAGAAAAAAAAAATGAGGAAAACCAGACAGTGCAAAAAACCTGCTTCCAGGCAGTGAACCTAAAAGGGCACTTATGTCAAATCCTGTTGTGAAATTATACACAAAGGAAAGAACCAAAGCTCCCATAGGAACCTCAAGTCATCTAAAATGCTTTAACAATTCTGAATGCAGTGCCTTTGTTTTTATAACAGATGTATGTTAACATTGAAGTATGCTTTCTGTTAGAAACAGTTTCAGCTCTCTTCTCTCCAGCTGATGCAGGATGGAAACAATCCATCTGACTGTTAATGTCAAGTTTCTTGTTTTGGCAGAAGTTTTTATTTACAATTGCATTTTTTTGCAGCTATTACAGGCCTTGATGTGGAACATTTCTTTCATGATACATATTCGCTGCAGGACTATCTACATTCAAGCTACTCAAAAGCATCCCAACCACAAAATAATTGGTGTAGCCACTTCCATGTGCTGCTAAGATTTCTTGGGGTCCACATGTGGGACTTTTTTGGAAAGCACTACAGAACTAAATGCACTTGACTGCTGGCATAGCTTAGGAATGGTGTAACTTGGGTTTTAACCTATAAATCTGATGGGGCAGCCCTAGAATTAAGGGGGTTTAGGAATGTCTCAGACTTTACATAGAGCTCAAAGGAGCTTGTCGCTGGGGAAGGCATCTTTTGTACTTGCCTGGTGTAAGGAGAATGTTGGGCAAAGAAAGAGCTGTCTGCAAATAAGGCAAGTTCTTCAGGAAGAGGTGTAGGCAATGGCAATGTCAAAACTATTTACAGAAATTGGACTGAAGTTGGGTTAGATTTTTGGAGCCAAGCAGTCTGAGCCAGTACCATCCATGTATTTCATAAAGGCAAAGCTTTGATGTGAGTCTGTACCCCCATGTGCTCAAGTTCCTCTGCCAGGGTAGCTGCTCAAAGCTGTAGCCTGCATTAATACCAGAGCACAGCTGTGGTCCAAGCACTGTGCTCCAAACTCTGCGTATCCTGAGAGCAGTGAAGAGGGAGGAAAGACACGTGGAGTTTGCAAGGATGTGGTGCCTAGACAAGGGACCTCGAGTTAAGGTTTTAGGGCAACCTCTCTCAAATAAATCTGTAACATAATATATAAAAATATATATAAATTCATTATGCAACATATGTGTATTACAGAGTTTCTCTTCTGGATGATAAAAGTGACAGGCAGGCAGATATGGAAGCTGGAGGAAGGAGCTTGCCCTTGGGAAACAAAAGTAGCTAAGGTAGGGCTAGGTGGGAAGACTGGCTAGAACACACACCACATCTCTGCTGTCCAGGCCAGGAGGGCTGTTACTCACACAAACAGATCAGAGATACTTTTTAGATTCTCAGTTTAAATATCTAACAAAGTATGGTCCTTCAACAATTCCTGATGTAGTTTGCATTCCCCAGTTGTTTTGTACCTAGGAAAAAACCCATTTCTTTCCCCAGCTTCAGAGATGTTTCTGCTTTGCCAGCCAGGGTGGCTGGCCCTGTCTCTGCATCCACTGTGCAGCACAGCTCACTTTGAGGCTGGCCAGATGACACGAAGAGAGGGGGTTTTGCAGCCTCCCAGTGATGTCAGCTCAGCAGGTACTTGGCTCCTGCTGAAAGTTTTGAGACTTATAAATCAACTCAACCTGAGGAATTTCAGGGCCATGGAAAATTTTCAGATATTTGTGATGAAGAGTCATGCAAGTGCCCAAGAGAAGAAAGAACCACTAAGAAATTTGGGTTCCTCATTTAGGACTGGGACTGTCACCAAAGCAAGACTGGATTCTATAACTGAGCTCTCTGTTGCAGCCAGTGAGTGCATGGCTGGGCTCTGCAAAAGCAACTTTTGGGGTTTCTCCCTGGTTTTGGAACAGTAAGAACAAACTACGGAGGCTTTGAGTCCTGTGATTGCATAAGGCATTTTATGTTTTGAGAGCAATTCGAGTAGTTTAGTGACCTAGTTTAGTGGTTCCATGCCATGACAAACAGGGTGGGTCACAGGTTGAAAAAGACCTCTGGGGCCCTTGAATCCAGCCTTTGACCGAACACCACCATGTCAGCTAGACCATAGCAAGAAATGCCACATCCAGCCTTTCCTTAAACACCTCCAGAGATGATGACCACCTCCCGGGGCAGCCCATTCCAATGTCCAACCACTCTTTCTGTGACTAATATCTAACCTAAGCCTCCTCTGGTGCAGATTAAGCCTCTCCTCCCCTCACTAGATGCCTGGGGAAGAGACCGATGGCCATCTGGCTACAACCCCCTTTCAGTTGCTTGTAGAGTGATAAGGTCACCCCGAGCCTTCATTTCACCAGGCTAAACACCCAGTTCTCTCAGCTGCTCCTCATTAGACTTGTGCTCCAAACCCTTCACCTCGTGAAGGCGATGCCGTGGGCACCGCCTCGAAGCCGGTCAGATCAGCGTTATCATCCCCGAACGGGACAAAGGAGCTCACGGCAGCGGGGCCGGGCACGGACAAACCCCGCGTCCTCCCGCTCTACCCCTGGGCACGAAACCTCCCCTCGGGCGGGCGCCCCTTCCCCCTCGCACGC
>WEIU01011284.1:587545-597719 GCA_013389925.1 Aegithalos caudatus | reverse complement strand
TCTGGCGTGGCGGGAGCCGCGGGGCCCGGCCCGGGGTCACTCGCCCGTCCTGGGCCCTGGGACCCCGTTGTCAGCGCCTCCCAGCCGTCCTCCACACGGTGGGATCCTGCACCACGCGTAGGGAAGAGCCCAACCGCCCCTTCGCCTGAGGAACGAGACCCCCCCCGCGCCTCAGCAAAGAGCTTTCGTTTTTTGATGTTCCCTGCAGGGCTGCTTTGACAGTACACAGCGGAGGAGAGTTTTCCACGCTCGGGTGCTTACAGGTGTTCCTTTTCTCTTCCAACAGAATTACTGCCATGGCAACTCAAGTGCTGGGGCAGTCTGGTGGGAACAGCCTCTTTCCCGGCAGTTCTAATATTGGCATGGCATTGTCCAATGACATGTATGACTTACAGGACCTTTCTAAAGCTGAGCTGGCAGCTCCTCAGCTTATTATGTTGGCAAATGTGGCCTTGACAGGAGAAGTTAATGGCAACTGCTGTGATTACCTGGTTGGAGAAGAGAGACAAATGGCAGAACTGACAACAGTGGGGGACAGCAACTTCTCAGATAGTGATGGAGAGGGTATGGAAGATACCCAGGCGGCAGAGAGTGACCGTGAGGCACCTGAAGGTGTGGAATTAAGCTCCCTTGAAGTTCCCAGTGTGGAAACTCAAGGTCCAACTGCTTGTTCCCCTCCTAAGACTCCCAGTGTGGACAAAGATGTCCCAGTGGAAGCACCGGGTACTCCAGAAAGCACAGAGGACAAGTGTAAGAGCTTGAAGAGCAAACCATTTCGTTGTAAGCCTTGCCAGTACGAGGCAGAGTCTGAAGAGGAATTTGTGCATCATATCAGGGTTCACAGTGCTAAGAAGTTCTTTGTGGAAGAAAATGCAGAAAAGCAAGCACAGGTGAAGGAGTCTGATTCCTGCACTGCAGAAGAGGTGGATTTCTCTAAGGGCCCAATCCGTTGTGATCGCTGTGGCTATAACACTAACAGATACGATCACTATCTGGCTCACTTGAAACACCACAACAAAGCAGGGGAAAATGAGAGAGTCTACAAGTGTACCATATGCACTTACACTACTGTCAGTGAATATCACTGGAAAAAACACCTAAGAAATCATTTTCCCAGAAAAGTGTATACCTGCTCAGAGTGCTCCTATTTTTCAGACAGGAAGAACAATTATATTCAACATATTCGAACTCACACAGGTAAGTTTTTCATCTTTTTCATCACTGAGGTGCAGTAAGACTACTGACAATCTGTGACAAATGAAGCAGGCAGAGTCTTTTTGCAAAGTTTGTTCTGTTCTGATAAAGCTTTGTGCTCTCTTCTCTTGGTGCTACCAGCTTGTAGCCTAGTGGAATTTGGTTTGAACTCCAGTCTGCAGTCCTAGAGGACTGAGAAAATGTCAAGTGCCAAGAGGAGATGAAGGGTAGCTTGTTTAGTAATCTTAAGCAATTTTTTTGAAGAGGGCGTGACAAAGTGTATCTGTGACAATTGTCAGAATCCACAACACCAAAACCCGATGTAGTCTAAAACCAAAACAAGCAGGTTGACAAAAGGTGCCTGAATCCCACAGGTAGTTTTGAAAACGGTACCTTTAGACTGAGCTGAAACTTGACTATGATGTAATTAGAGAGAAGAAAGAGCTGATACAGACATGCAGAGGAGTCCTCCAGCATCCACAAAGTTAGAATAAGAGTTGAACAGTGAATTAATTCCTTTTAATGCTCAGAGGCTTCTTTTTTTTCTAGGGCCTGCATCATTGCAGCAGCCAGAAGTAGACACATACTTCTCTTGCCCTGTAGGAAACCTTCGAGGGAGTCTGGCCTGATTTCCTGACTTTTCCTAACCTTGGCTTGTAATTGGAAGGGGCAGTGTGAGGCCCCTTTTTCCCCTGGTGTATACCAAGTGGAATCAGAGGATTGCAGCGTTGCTGCTCTCCTGTGAGCTGGGACCACAGGTGACTTAGGAAACACCTTGCTTTTTATCAGAGCGCCTCACTCCTCTCACGAGGAGTTCTGATGAACCAAAACTCCTTTTGACAAGGGGTTATCGTAGCCATCTCTCCTCTCTGGGCCAGGGGGTTCAGTTGCTTTGCCTCCTGATCCCTTTTGTGGAAGTGGAGGGCAATTCAGAGCTTCCTTGCTGCTCCTTAGAAGCTTTTATTTCCACCATGTCAGGGCTTTTCTGTGGAGAGGGCCCCCTTACTAACCATCTTCTAGCGTGCTCACCTGACTTGGTTCCCCTTTAATGTAGACTGTGCTGGCTGAGCAAAACACTGGGGAATTTCTCCTTTAAAGTCATGTTTTGTCACAGCAGTGGCATGAATGGTTTGGAGGTTTCAGTTCAGTTGTCTGCAGCTGTCTGGAAGGGGTGGGCACTCCGGGGCTGGGCTTGAGTTTTAAGTGTGCAGGAGTTTGTGTTTGTCAGCTCACTTTAGTGCCTGCTTTGCTGGGGCAGGGAGGGTCTGCTGGGAATTTTAGTACTTTAAGACATACTGTTCTCCTAAGAACTGATGTGTGCTGTTGTTCAGAGGATGCCATCAGTTTCAAACTGAGTCCTTTCTAAATATTTTTTTCTCTAAACAAGTAAACAAAGTTTATTGTGAGAGGTATTAGGAAATTGGTGTCATTTATCCTCCAGTTCATTTTCTTTGTGTGTTTTGCAGGAGATAACAGGAAAGAGAGCAGGTGAAAATGGCAAAACAGAAGGAAAAAGCCTAAATTAATCATATGGGGAACTCCTGGCCTAAATGTGAGCCAGTGCTTTGGTTCCTGTCTAGTTCACATTTGTTTCAACTTTAAATTAATCCCTGCTTGTGTTTCTGGATGACTTTTAGGCCCACCTTTCTGATATTTGAAAGCACTTGTTGAGTTTTACAGGAACTAACCATGAAAGCATGTTTGCTGAAGAAGTGCTGTGTTATCAGTGCATTTGACCAATTTACTGATGAACTGTATTAAACTTTTTAAAAAATCAAGCATACCCAGATTCCCCTTTTTCTCCTTTGAAGACAGTGGTGCAGTCAGGATTTGTGGTTCTTTTTGTTATTGTAATTAAGCTGGAATGAGTGATTATGATTTCAGCATGTTTTTGTCTATCCTTGTAGGTGTTTCTTTGCTACTTCATAACTGCATAGTTAAGTTCTTTCAGGCAGTTCTTGCTTGATAAAAAACTTCCAAATATGTTCGTAGAGTGATTTAGGAATGTGCCTTGTTTCCAGTAACATTGGTTCTGTGGAGGAGAGTGTTAAAGCTAGAGTATTAAAAGAATGAATAAGCTCCTGGCAGGTATATTTTATACACCAGCCTAAAAGTCTCTGCCAATACTAATGTGTAATAAATTGCCTTTAAGAACACAAACAAAACCAGAATGCACAAAAAAATCCCTCCAAACAACCCTCACCCAATAAAACCCTGAAAAAACACCCACAGCTATTTTATAGTCAAAAGTATTTGCAGACTGTTTACATAACAGTATTGAATTTAGTAAAAACTGTCTGAATGATACTAAAATAGCTTTGGATTGTAGTTTTCATTTAAAACTAAAGAAACGTTTGTTGGAGAAAGGAATAGGATACATCCATCCATCATTTTCTTCCTATTTAATGGGTTCAGGATATTAAAGAAGAAAGTTGGAATTGGTTGTTTCTTTGGTATCCTGATTCTTATTAGGTTAATTAATTTTGGAGAAATACTTTTCTTTCTCTCCTTTTTTTTGTTCTTCATCAGAATTTTTTTTTTTTGGGGGGGGGAATGCCTCTTTGCAGTTAATTTGATTCTGCTGTGTTAGACCCATACAATTTTCTGAAACACTGACTGTACAGAGTGGAGTTTCACAGGATAAGTGTGCTGCTGCTGCTGCTGGAGAAAGGCAGTCTCAGTTTTCTACCTGTATTCTGGGACTAGTTGGTTGAGCTCACTAAAATGGAGTAAAGGAGTAGAAAAGACTCCTTACCTCTTCCCCAGGCTGGTTTTCTGCTGGTTAGTGAACTTAGTTGCCTTACTAATGACACATGCAAATAAATAGCAGAGCACACAGCCAGGAGGAGGGAAGGGGGCTGCATGCTAGTACCTTGCATGATTGGGAGAAACACCTCTCCTCTGCATGTTTGGGGACCACAGGAAGGCAGGCAGAGGTTATCTCCCTGCCTGTTGTTGCTTTCATTCATGTTGAAAAGCAGGTGTTCCAGAACCCGCCCTGTACTGAAGATACCTTGCTGCTTGTGACAGTGCTTGTGGGACAGGCTGCTGACAGATGTGGGGGATCTTGGGCTGAGGGGTGTTTCAAGGACCCTACAGATGGTCATAAGCTTGTCACCTGGGAGAGCTACATCTGGAAGAGCCTATCTGCTGTCCAGGAGGGCATGACAATCTGTTCCCTGCTGCTTGGGCAGAAAGGACTCTTTGTGTCAGGGGCAGATCTACCTGGGCTCGTCTGTGCTCGTTAGACCTTTTAGACCAAGTTTTGACTTGATTTACCTGCTGATTCTGGAGCTGTAGTATGTGCAAGACAGTGCAGTATTGTTCTCTTTCTTTTTTCTCTACTTTGCTTGTTAGAAGAAATTTCTAGAAAACTTCCTTGAAAATAATCTGAAGGGCTAAATAACAAAGACATCTGCTTCAGTCAGTCACAATGTTCTGTGTCTAGTTTTGGTTTTGGTTTGGTTTGTGGTTGGTTTGTATTTTTTTCCTTTCTTTATTTTTTCCTTTTGATTTTGGTTGTGAGAGAGGATCTTTCTTGTTTGCCACTATGTTGGAAGTTTGATGGAAGCAGATTTGTTTCAAGCGGATGGGACTTCCAATGGCTTTATCAAGAGATTGTTGAGGAAATACCTTCGGTGCAGGTAGCTCAGTGTGCAAGCTGCAGTTGAAGATCAGGTTTTGCTCAGGGTGAGTGGCAGAGAGGCCATGAATTGCCAGCCATGTAGCAGGGTGCCAGCCAGGTGAATGGGCACTGAGAGACACAGCAGGAGAGCCATGAACTGCCAGCCTTTTGGACAACAATGCAGATGAAGACTGGGAGGCCAGCAAGGTAGTTGGACATGGAGAAGTTCAGCAGGAACTGAAGATTGGAGAGGAAGAGTGAGACTTGTGTGCAGGTAGATTGTGAGGGTATAAAAAAGTGCAGGGGTTCCACTCTTGGGTCCTCTTTGGAGGCACCAGCTCCAGGTGTTTCTGTGTAACTGTGCCATGAGTAAATGGCTTTATGGAATGAGACATCTGAGACTCTGCTATGGGAAACCTGAGGTGAAACTGGTAAGGAAACCTGGTCTGGCAGTGTATGAGTGGGGTGTGCAGGGAGCCAGGTGAGGCACCTCTTGGGTCAGTGGAGCTGCCTGCCGTGAAAGGGCTTCAGTCCCAGCAGTCTGGCCTTGGAGTGTGACTCTTGAGAGTCCCCTGAATGGTCAGACTGGGAACTTTCCTTAACAAGATGGTCTTAAACTTGTATGCTGATGTCAGTCTGCCTGTTCATTTGCTTAGAGTTAAGTGCCTGCTTGAGCTTTTGCTAGATTGGGGCTTGTTCTGTAAGTGTCTTCTGGAGAGGTT
Source organism: Aegithalos caudatus (assembly GCA_013389925.1). NCBI lineage: Eukaryota > Metazoa > Chordata > Aves > Passeriformes > Aegithalidae > Aegithalos > Aegithalos caudatus. Next base: position 592,178 of record WEIU01011284.1, on the reverse strand, counting down.
TTTTTGATGGCTTGTTTGCATATAATGAACCAGCTTGTAAAATTATAATATAAATCCTTTGGGAATAGTATTTTACAGAAGAGCCTGTACAAGGCATTTAATTCTCAAGTGGCAGTAACGCATTTTAAATTACTTGTGTTCATTATACTTAAATCTATTGTGTTTATGGGTATGTCCTATGTAAAAAAGGCCGTGAAAGAATGCCTGTTTCACATTCCTAATGTTGTAGATAACTGTACAGGTATGAAATTTCAGGTAATGGGAAGAAGATATGACTGAATATTCCTGGACCCTTGGCCACATATTTTTTATTGTAAGAAGTCATTTAAAACCAAAACCATTTCTTTGTAACAAAAGGCCTCCCCCTCCCTTGAACACAACTTAATATTATTCTGTGTATTTCGCCAATCTCCTACCTTGCTTTAATTGGAAAGGCAGGGCAGTTGTGGTTGTTAGGGTGAATTTACCTTTAAACTGCTGATCTAATCAAGAACGATAGTCTAAATGTTTGATGGAAGGAAGAAATGTGGAATTAATCTGCATGACAAAGGCGGCTTCTACTGCTGTTTTGGCACAGGCCAGCAGTAGAGCCTCACATCACACACTGGCAGATGCAGATCTTTGCTGCTGCAGATAGAGCTGTGCCTCTGAAAGTGAGCACATAGCCTGTGTGCAGGGTTTTGCTGATGTCCAGGTCTCTGTGATTTGGAGAGCACCTTGGTTGTATGCCTCATATGTAGCAAATTTATCAAAATTCTGTAGTGTAATTCTGGCTATGATTTGAATAAATACTAGGACTGAGTAACTTCTTTTTCCCTTTTCAGCTTCACTCCTCTCTTTTCTTGTGGGTATCTAGCCAAGACTAAAAAGTGTTTGTAGTGAAGACACTGTGTGAGCAGTTTGGGGCAAACACCTCTGGTGCTCATCTGGACATGCCTAACATGTTAATTATAAAACTGTCTGCCTTTGTTTGGAGCTTGTCTTCACTTGAAAAAGATTTTCAAGTATCATTGTACTGATACAAATTTTAGCTACAATTTCAAGCTGACTGTCCTCAGTGGAGATGTAATTTATGACAGGTTAGTTTCCATTAGTTCTCCAGAACCAGTAACTCTTCAGGCATGGGGTTTTGAGTCTTTGAAATAAGTGCTTATGCTACACTTAAGCTTTTGCTAGCAGCATAATTTCACTGATCAGGGCATCGTGCTTTTCCATGCTGCAAGCTATTTTCACTCTGCTAGTAAAACTTTGGAAGCAAAGACTGCTCTATCTGCACTTGTATTTTGGTAAATGCAAGTCCATGTGGAATGGATGGTCGTATCCCGTCTTAATCCAAATTAAATATGGAGGTTTCAGGTAAGGTGTTAAGCAAAGCAAGAACATACTTAGTTTCTTACAGGATCTTTTGTGCATCTTCTGAGTATTGGGAGAAGATGTTGTAGGAAAGTCAGGTCTGGTGGGATAAGGCTTCCTAAAGTTGTCTGTCCTCATCATCTTTTGGCTGAGGTTACCGTTGACCCCAGGCGGACATTAGGATGTGCCTCTGTCACATCCTGCCCTTTTACCACCCTCATTCATAAGGCATGACATGTTGCAGTGGTCCAGCTCGGGCATATGCTTCTCACCGTCCTTTGCTGAGAGATAACATGCCCTCAAATACAGTGTGAGGGCCTGTGACAGCCTCCCCTGTGTGGCTTGGTAACCAAATTTGGGAATCTGCTGTGTTTCGGTAACTCCTTTTCCATTTGCTCTTGCAGGGGAGCGACCCTATCAGTGTGCGATGTGTCCTTACTCCAGCTCCCAGAAGACACATCTAACCAGGCACATGCGCACCCACTCAGGTTGGTACGGGGTGCCAGCAGCGTGACCGGGGACAAGGGGGTGGGTCACAGCATCACAACATGGCTCAGCTGGAAGGGACCTCTGGAGGTCACCTGGGCCAGACCCTGGCTCCAGAAGGGCCACCTAAAGCAGTCTGCCCAATTCTGTGTGAGATGCCATCTTAGCCGGTATGGGCTGAGCTTTAGCTCCTTTTCTAATGGGAAAACTTGTCTTGCTAGGAATGCTAAGTGTCATGAATAAAACTGATAATGGGAATATATCTTTTTCTTTTTACTTTTCAGGATCAATTTTGCTATTCATAGTATCTAGTAGTCCTAGTAATCTGGTAATAAATACAACATTGTGGTGATATAGGAACAAATTCTTGTACATTGTTGTCATAGCTGAGTTCAAATCAGTGAAGCTGGGAACATTTTGAGTAGCTCAGAATCCCCTGTGTGATGCTGGGGACTGAGTCTTATCCAAGGGTTCTGGGGGAACCCATAGCTTTTGTTTAGTATGACACAGTGATGTAAATTAGTGTCTGCTTATGGCAAGGAGACACTGGAGAAAAAGCAAACTCAGAGGATGTTCATAAGTGACTCAGTCTTGTGGCACTAAAAGCCAAATTAGGAATTTTCACTAGCCTTTATTTCCCATTACTGGTTGTGAGCTGTGGTGTTACAAACATTTGCTCTCGTGCTCTTGTGAATCTCTTTATGAATGAATTAACAGCATTTTTGGGAGTTGTAACACCTTAGACACAAGCATAGTTGTTATTTATGACCCTCAAAAGGGAGTTCAGGTAGACCTGAGCCTGCTTGTGTTTTGTTTTTTGTAAAATCTGAATTGACCAGCCCTAGTTGAATTCCTAATGCCAGCAAATAGGAGTTGAAGTCTCCTAAGCAGTAATTGTTTCAATTTCAAGTGATGAGGCTTTTAACTGAAACCAGGAGACAAGCAATTTGAACTGTAGTAGAGGGAGGCTTGGGCCCATTAGAAATAGCCAGCCTTTAAAATGACATGTCAGTATTTTGATGTGAGAATTTTGTGAATGTAGTATTCTGCTTTCAGAAGCAAAAATAATACTTGGTTGAACCTCTGGCTTTGCAAATGAACCACCAAATTTGCAAATGGTTTGGTCAATACTGAACCTGGAAATCATTTCACGAACCTATTACTCTGCCCTTGTTCTGTGCAAGGAAGTCTCAGCTCTGAAGGAGGTAAGGAGTGGGATCCGCCTGTGGTCCCTGCCTCAAAGGTCTCTCAGGGAAGGCATGAGTATTAATAGCTCTCCTAAATTCTATTGCATGTCTTGTTGCAATGCCCAGGCAGCTGCACCTTTTCTATGGCAATTCCCAGACTCCTGCAGTTGACAGGCTGGCTGTTTAAGGCCCACAGGTGCTCTAGCTTTCTTCCCATGTCAGACAGCAAACGACAGTGGTTTAGAGCCCAATTCGCAGCTGCTTTTTTAGCCATCTTGGTACGTAATCCTTTTCACTTGCACAGTAAAACCCCAGGATTTAACAGAGGTGATGGACACAAGTCCTTCACATTCTATCTTGAGTTACTGGTTGCAGCTGCCTCTGAGCATTCTGTGCAATTAGAACAGCTTGTTCATGTCTATGTAAGGAGGCTGTTCTCGTCCTCCTGCAGTGCAACACACTATTCCTTGAAGTGTAGGTGATAAAGGCTCTATACTTGGAGGAATGTTGAGCAATAAACACATCAAGCTTAAACTTGTAGAAAATATCACCAGGAAGTGGGAGGAAAAAAGAAGGAAGTGGAGAGGGAGGGAATCAAAGTAGCTCTTCTTTAAATAATAAATAGATACTGCAGACAGACATGAGATGATCTGGACTCCTAAACAATTGTCCCCCTGCTTTCTGCCAGGGAGGCAGCACAGCCCTTTCTAGAGTTTGTGAGGGTGTTGCAGATCATGTGGTTAACACACAAACAGACAGCACATCCTCAGTGCAGGCTGGCTTGTCTCCTGAGTCATGCTACAGAGCATGCTGAGTATGGGCAGTAGCTTGCAGGGGTGGGAGAAGCACTATTGTATCACAAGCAAAAGGGACTGGAGTGGTTTTCAACATACTGAAGAAGTAGCATGCATTAGTTCTGCAGATCAGTTTTGAGGTACTGGTTCAGAGCTCAGGAGCATCCCAAATTCCTCAGCTAAATTGGCACATGCACAGATGCTCCCAAAGTATTTCTGGACTTCAGTTGTTGTAGAAGTGTTTTTCCTATTTGCTTTGATGTGTAAGGGGAAAGCTACTTCTGCTGCAGTGGCATGCACTAAGCAGAACATTTCAGGAACATTTCTACAGGAGTCATTACAGTAAAGTAAATGCAGGTTTTAATAGTAACATGATGGCTGTGAACTGCATTTGGTTGGCTTGCCAAGAGTAGCCTGCAGCCAGAGCACTATGTGTTTGAGGCACCAAAACAGTGAACTGAATTTTTTCAGGGATAAAGATCATGGGGGCACCCCTTTGATGTTGCTAGATTTTTGCTAGCTTCTTTTCCCCTCATTTCCTTTTCAATGCAAACATGAAGTATGCTAAATCTGTGTAAAGTTGGACTTTTTGAAACGTTTGTGTGAAACTGCTATTCATCAAATGTTACATTTCCATTTTTCTACAATGCATTCAATGGACCAGTTGGGTATGGATTCCATTTGCTAATAATACTGTAGAGAGATCTCTGCCGGTATGTATGCCTAGCCAGAACCTGTGACGTTGTTACTGCTTGTTTGGTTTTGGATCCCCTTCCTCCCAGCCCTCACCCTTTCTCTCTCTCTTTTTTTTTT
>WEIU01011284.1:570437-587537 GCA_013389925.1 Aegithalos caudatus | reverse complement strand
TTTTTTTTTTTTGTATTTTGTTCTTGGTGTCTTGTGAATGTGTTTGTGACTTGTGGATTTCTTATGTTGACTTTGCTTAATTTTAAAGGCGCATGGATAATTTTTTTTTTAATCCTTTTCAAGTTCCATATTTCTGTATCTGTATTAGTGGGAAGCGATTGCCCCGTGACCACCATGCTTAATAATCACCATCATTCCCTCCCATCCTTCCTTCCTTAGGTGAGAAGCCATTCAAATGTGACCAGTGCAGCTACGTGGCCTCAAACCAGCATGAAGTGACTCGTCACGCGAGGCAAGTGCACAACGGGCCGAAGCCTCTGATCTGCCCGCACTGCAACTACAAAACCGCCGACCGCAGCAACTTCAAAAAGCACGTGGAGCTCCACATCAACCCGCGCCAGTTTCTCTGCCCCGTTTGTGATTATGCAGCGTCTAAAAAATGTAACCTGCAGTATCACATCAAGTCCAGGCACCCCGATTGTTCTGACATCACCATGGATGTCTCAAAGGTGAAGCTACGGACTAAAAAGAGCGAAGCTGACTTTTCTGAGAGCGGTAACGACAAAGCGGAGAAGGAACCAGCAAAAGGGGATTCGGCCGCAAAGAAAACTGAGAAGATTGTGAAGGTGGAGAAAAAAGATAATGCGGCCAAGGAAAAGAAGTCAGCAGGCAATGTTTCTGCAGGCCAGGTGACAACCAGAAGTCGGAAATCTGCTTCAGAAAACAAGGACGTGGATATTAAAATTGAGAAAAGTACTGAGAAAACTTGTAAAACAAAGAAGGTCAAAAGAAAGGCAGAGACTGAGGCAACTTCCTCAAAGCAAGAGCCTGCAAATGATACCTCAGTAGTAACAAAAAAGAAAAAGAAAGTGGAAGTTAAACCCAGAGACTGCCAGGAAGCTCAAAAAAGTGATGTTGCACCAGAGGAAGAGCCTAAAAAGCAGAATTTTTGCCTCAAGAAAAACAGAAAAAAGAAAGCTCTGAAAACTAAGCACAGTAAAAAGAGCAGTAAACTTGATCAGGAGAAGATTGAGGAAGAGGACATGACAGATGGGTATCCTATCACAGAAAAAGATGGAGGTGGGAAGCTGGACACCGAGGGCAGTGACCAGAAGGAGCACGATCCCACTGACACAGTGGCATTAAACAACAATGGTGGTCATGCTCTCAGCGGGGAGAGCACTGATCCCAAAGGAAACTGCATCCAAAGTCCAGGGCAGCTTTGTCTGCCGGCTCAGGATGCAAGCATAGAAGGTGAGGTAGGGGACCAAGAAATGCCTGTGGCAGCAGGGGACAGTGAAGACACTGGTGATGCAAAAGAGGAGGAGAGACAGGCGGACAAAGCGGAAGACACTTGCTCTGAGGAGTCTTCCAATGCAGTGTCTTCTGAAAAGAGCTTGGATGTACTCATGGATGTGGTACCAGATCTGGCACCTGAGAAGGAGCCAGAGGAAACTGTGGCAGAAACTGAGACTAACTCAAACCTGATGGACCTGACCAAGACAAGCCTGCCAGCAACAGAGTCAAGAGGAGATGCTGTGCCAGCGCCCGAGCCCGCGGAAGGGTGTACACAAAGCCCTAAAGTGGCTCTGCCCTTATCTCGGGATAACACAGCCGTGAATGAATCTCAGGAAATGGATGAGGATGAGGGCATCCACAGCCATGAGGGCAGTGACATCAGTGACAACATATCAGAAGGAAGTGACGACTCGGGGTTAAATGGTGCTCGCTCTGTACAAGAGGAAACCAGTCCAAAGATGTCACAAGGAGCTCCGGACACCGCGGTGGCCAGGGAGAACTACGTGTGCATTTTTTGTGACCGCTCATTTAAGAAGGAGGGTGAATACAGCAAGCACCTCAACAGGCACTTAGTTAATGTGTATTATCTTGAGAAGGCAGCAAAAGGGCAGGAGTAGAAACAGCTGTGGCTTGGAGAATCTTCTTTTGTAAGATCTTACCTTACACAGCTTATGTAAAAATATTATCGATTTTTTTTTTTTAAGCACGGTTTGCTTTAGTGTCTGCGTTGGTTTCTTTTTTGGCTTAGTTTTTTTTTTAAGTTGAAAATATTTTTGACAACTTTATGTGTCATGGTGAACTCATTAACTATTGGATCTCTTAATTAGAGAAAGCAGGTAGGGTATATGAGGTTGTATACTATAAAGTCACTGTAAGCTTCTAGTCTGTTAGCTTATGCAGCTCTTTTATAAACTGAGTTTAAGGAACAAGACTGGAGCTAACAATATACAAGTTGGATGTTTATAGAGCCACTGGCATAAGTTGCTTTTTGTTCTAGCAGCCAACTCTTTCTCTCCCTTTTTCCCTTTCCCATTTTTTTTTAGTTCTTTTCAATGTATCTTGATGTTCAAAGTGTTAAACTACTTGATGGTTTTTCTACCAGGAAGATAGCTTCTATTACATAAAGAGCACTTTGTAAAAGAAATCAAAGTTGGCTAGTGATGAACATAACTGTTTAAGCTAATTACGATGATGAACGTACATTTCAGATCCCCTAAACATGAATGATGAGCCAAAATTTGAGAGTAGTCCTTCCAACTTTTGATTGGAGAACCTCTGTCTTGATTAATATTCTTAATCACTGATTTGTAATTGGTTTTGTTGTGGGGGAGCAAGTTGGTTATTTTTAATTTCTGCTTTTTGTTTTTTGATTGTGCTTTAAGAGCTTAAAATGTTGCACTTGTTTTTGATTTTTACCTATGCAGTTTAATCTTCTAGGAATAGTCCTTGTGCAGTATATGTACACTTTATATATGCATGTTTGGTTTTGTATGTGTAAGGTTTTTTTTTTTTAATTTGGAAACGTTCAGACTTGTTGCTTACCGTGGGACAGTTTTATGTGGCAGTTTTCTGTGACGCTCCTTACTGCAGATTTTTCTTGTTTTCCTGGGGTGTGATTAACTGTGCGTGAAGTTGCTGAAATGATGAACTGCTTGGCTCTGTAGTTTTAACTGGGTTTAGAATTGTACAGTCCTTGAGCAAAATGATACCAATGCAGTTCCAAAACACTTTACAGGATTTATACTGTCGTGGAAATGCCACTTGTGATACTTTGAATACACATGCAGAGTAATAAATTCTGATTTATAATATGGGATCACCAGACAGGAAAATAATCACTCTCAGTGGAAACAGTCTGCAGATTCTGCAAGTCTTGATGATTTTTCCCCCCTTCCATTTTCATTTTTGTGGTGGACAACAGTCAAACTTAATGAGCTTTAAAAAAAATAGTAGCAGTGATATAATCTAACATCTAATACACAAAACCCCCAACAAACAAAGATAAATCAACTGGTAAGCAACAAAGCTGGCATTAAGAAACTGTAGAAATTTATGCTCCATATGAACTCAAGTTACATTTAATAAAACCATCCTGCTTCCATGCAGAGAGAAACATGTAAGTTATCAGATTGTCATCTCAGGTCTACGTGTCATGCCAGGAGTTTTTAATTCTAAACAGATTTAATTTCTAGCACACACAAATGTAAGAGAGATTGCATACCTAACTGCTTGTAGCCAATCAATGGCAAAATGTAAATAAAATCCAAACCAGCAGGGAAGAAGCAGAATCCTCCAGGTCCTACCTGTGCACTCTTCTGACTGTCATTAGCTGCTTTTCCAGTGGGAGCAGTTGGGGACAGCTCCGAAGAAGCGAATTTGGAGGCAGGTGTTACTTGGGGAGTGGAGTTGAAGAGCTCAGACAGCATTTGTCAGAGCACTTTATTTCAAGTAACTCTCTCTATGTAAGCTCTGGAATAAACCCTATTCTTCACTGTGTTGTCCCCACAGCATTTTCCTCTCCACACAAACCCACTGCTGTGAATGAATTGAGAGCAACAATGCTACATTGCTTCTGCTTTTGGAAGAGATTGGTTATAGGAGGCCAAAGATTTGAGAGGGAAGGCATCCCTCATGGCAGAAATAAGTTGTATAATGTATAGTGAGTTTTTGTTTGCATAGATAGTGTTCAATCCTTACCTTGGCTGTGACAATCATTGTCAACTCAAGATCAAGTTGCAACTATATTTATGTTAAACATTAAGAAAACCTAGTTGAATTGTTTTCCTAAACTACCAGTTGTAATAGTTTTAGATGTAATTTTTTTCTTCATAATAGTGTTTCTTTATATATAAATGTTGCCACCATTTGTGAGTGATGTGAGCAGATGCTGGGAATTCCAGTACTGTGTAGAGGTTTAAAGCTCCCTTCCTATCCTTGCAAAGAGCCTTTGCCATTTTGTGAGAGACTTCAAGGACTTCAGCTATGTTCAAGTAAACTCATGGACTGGCCTGATATTTTTTTCATGTTTTTTTTTTTTAAATGAAAACTATGCTGTTGACTGACTTTAAAGTTCTCTCTGTGAGACAAAAGCAAAGGTGGTTCTCTGAAATACTGTGCTGCACATTTCTGTGAAGTGGTCAAGGTTTCAATGCTTGATCTGACAAGAACACTTCAAAGAACACCAGTTGGCTCCTCTTTGGTGGAATTTCCTACCACAAGAAGAAAAATTGAAAATAAATTATTAACATATTAAGAAGAAGAAAAGTTGATTTTTTTTTTCTATCTGAGACCCATCAACAACGTCCTGAACTAGCTAATCTTGGTGCAAAACTGTGTTGGAATTCTCTGCACGGTTTGGGATTATGTTACAGTAAAAAGGCAAGGATGTAATGCATCATGTTTATCTCAAATGTTAGGCACTGCTAATAGGAGTGTTTCAGGGGGAGTCCGGGTCACGTAGCCCACCATATATGGTGGTCTTACATTGCTGTGTCTCCCTTTAAACAATGCCTTTTTTTTTTGTCTTTTTCAATATTGTTAAATTATTTTGTGTTGATTTTGCCAATGCTAGCATGTTTGTGTTTTTTTGGCAATAATACCTGTATTTGTGTTTGACCTCCAATACGTGGTTGGAAGGATTAGCATGCTGATATACCCCTACACTGCCAGCCCTTGGTTGAGTCGTGTTTTGGGCTTTTTCTGTTTGAATCTGTACACTCAAACTAACTGCCCTGAAAAACGGTCAAGAAATGGCTAGCTAGGCTCTTAAAATCCATGGTATTGCAATTGTTGTTTCTGGATTTTGATGATCTAGGCTGGAACTTTAGTCATTTAAAGAAGAATGTTTAACAGCTGACAGGCTAGTTAAGATACAGTAATGTCATTGATTTCAACAGATTTAATGTAGCTGAAAGGTATTAAATCAAATTCAAGAGTTTTCTTGAATGTCAGTTGTATAGATACGTGGCGTGCATATGATATTAACAGAATCCAAATAGCTAAAGAAATTGTTCTATGTGTACATATATTTTCCCCCCTCTAAAATTACACTAGCTAACAAACTTTTGTAAGCTGGCATGGAAACATGTTTATGATGTTTAGTTGCACCATGTTTGATGCTTTTACAGTGCAATACTTGTATTCTCTGAATTAAACCAAAGGTAATTTTTTCATGCTCTCTACTGTAGTGCATGACAGTCTTTTCTGCATTTGTAATAGATGTAAAACGAGCCAGATCATACTTCCTGTTTTTACTTAAATCATGTATAAGAAGTCTTTTGTTCAAAATGTAGTATAAAGTTAAACTAAATTGCATTATATTAACCTTTACAAGTGTATTTTCCTAAGCATAGTTATGATTAAATAAACTTTATTAAGGAACCTGCAGCTTCTATCTTTCACTTACTAATGGCTGTGGAAGCCATTTGTAATTAGAGACAGGAGCAGTGCCAGTGTCATTGACAGAGCTCCCGAAGACCTCAAGCCAGGCAGGTGGGCCTGGGGGAGTCAGTACAGAGATGCCAGACTTGACTGCAGACAGGGACAGTGGCTCCAGAAATATCTTCCCTTTTCAATGTATTGTTATAATTCCCCTTCCCACTTTAGTAAGGACAGGGCTCAAGGTGGGAGCTGCGTGCACACAGACAAGGTTCAAATGCAAGGCTGTGGTTTGGAGGGATGGGCCCAATGGGCATGAAGGGCAATACTCTCTGCCACCGGAGAAGTGGTGCAGCTTGATGGAAGCTGTGGAATTCAAATTTGCCTTTCAGAGGTAATGGCAGGTGACAGTGGAAGTGTGAGTTTGTGAGCTGTGCAAAGAGCAGGGCGCAGTGCTGCCACAGGACGTAGCCTTGGGGGCTGCAGTGTGGCAAGGGCTGTCAGTGCCCAGACAAGGGGCAGTCTCAGGTTGCTCCTGAAGTTTTGTAGGCTGCATGTGGGCAGTCTATGGTACAGACAGGGAGTAGGGAACAGGAGTGGTGCCTGAGCCTGCCCACATACTGCAAGGGCGATGTAGGAGTGTGGCATAGAGGTGGCAGGGGCTGGGTACCTGAACTCTTTTTGCCTGTGCCGAGTTAATGATTTCAAACTGGATCAATAGAATACTAAGCCCTTTGTACCACCAGATAGTGCTGCCCCCCACATTCAGGAATGTGTTCCTGGGACAAGCTGGCTTTTCTAGAGAACCCAAATGGGCTGGCAACCTGAGAAATCATTGTTCCATATACCTGTAGTCAGGTCATCCTTATCTTTGACTCTTTCCATGCACCCTTGGCAGAAAACCTGCTGTTTTTTTCCCAGTAGAAAACCAGGATAAAACCTGCTAGGCTGGAAACACGCTAAGAATTTGCTTTGTGCTAAGTTGTTATTTAACAGAACCAGGTAGCCAAGCAGACATGTGGCTCTGCAGTCAGTACCTTGCAGGCCAGCGGGAGATCCTGCCCACACAGCGAGCTGCCCAAAAGGTGAGTTGGCTTGTGTGAGGGATGGCTTAGCTTCCTGATGGCCTGATGTATGGGGACAACTCAGACAGGATCAATGAACTTTCCGGACAATGGGAGTTAACAGGATGGGTTTCATCTTTTGTTAAAGGGACTTCGTGGGTTGTAATTATTTTTATCATTCTAATTATGTTTCCCTGTTTGGATAAGTGCAGAAATTCATTGGGGAGGTCTTCATAGTAAAGAAAAACTGGAGTTGTGGAAACCTTTGAACCCCTCAGGGGAATCCCTAGGGCTTTCCCCTGGAAGATTACACTATAGAGTCTCCCCACCTAGGCTTAAAAAAAAGACTTCCCCCAATGGTGCGTTGCAACACTATGGGATCTACCTCAGATTTGCTTTCCCCATATGTCCCTAATTCTCCTGGTCTCTCCCTGTTTCCCAGTTGGTTGTGGTATTCCTGGTGGCCTGCCCCATGTCCCCTATAGGGCACTGCCCTTTGCCCTGCCCTTTGTACTGCCCCTTGCCCTCAGACTGTTGGTTCCTGACTTAAATCCTGTGCACACCTTTGATCCTGGGCTTTTTACTCTGATCCCTTTGGCATGTTGGAATAAACCTTTGCTGGAATTTATCATAGAAAAGGCCCCTCTTGCCTCTCTTCACTGATCTGTGGTATGTGTGGTGTGTGGACTTGACTGCTTTGCCCAAGTGCCTACCTAAGTGGCCTTTCCACAGGAGATACTTATTGGGAATAGGTAGCAGCACCACCATCTAAATTTCACGTTGCTGCAGGGACAGAGCAAGCTCATGTCTTAATATTCAGGCTTTGCTAATGCTCTGAAGTAGCTGAAATGCTAGGTTCCTGATTTTGGTTTGGTGGTTGTCTTTTGTTTTTAAATCTCAGCCATGCTGACATAAAAGGCTTGAACACTGTTCTTGTATGTAAATGTATATATGTATAATATAAGCTATATCCAGGAAAAGGTTGATCTAAAAGGATAGATTCTTCCCTTGTCCAGGCTTTATTATTTTTAGCCTTAGCAAATTGAGCTCTGTGCATCTCCCCCTTGGCTGGAAGCACCAGACCTGCAGCAATGCAGCTCAAGCCAGGCAGCTGAACCTGTCCCTTCCCCACGGGCTGGTCAGAGGAGCCTTCTTGGTCTCCTTTAGCCCTGTGTAGGCCAGGGTGCTCAGTCTGCTGTCACCTGCAGCAGAGGCTGTGCTGCCAGTGAGGGACAGGTGAGGTTTATTGCTGGGTTCGTTTCCATCAGAAACAGCCAAAGGAGAGTTATGGCAAAAAGTTGAGTGGAAGGATAGTGACTGGTTCCTTGGTGGGGATGCCAGGGACAGGGGTCTTGACAGTGCCCTGAGTCATTGCAGAGTGCCTCTAGCAGCTCATATATAGATGTCACTCAGCAACTTCACTCTTCAGGTGAGATAGCTTCTGGATAATTTTAATAAAAGATTGGACTGTCAGTAGGTGCTTAATCTCTGGGAACACAATGTCAACCTCAGTTTTAGCACAGTAGCAGGAAAAATGGAGAACATCTCACTTCTGCTCTGATCCCTTCCCATCCTCACTGACCTCAAATTCAAGAGAAAAAAAATTAAATCCCCATGAAGTAACCAATAGCCTTTAAGTTCATTTTTAGGTGAATAGCTTCCCTGCTCCCCATCACAGAATTAGAGACATGTCTGGGTTGGGTTTTTTTTGCACAAATCTTCTCTTTCTCTTGCTCTGTTTTAATTCTAGTTGCCTGAATTTTTTGTCACAAAATTTTCATTCAAAGGTTTCTGTGCCATTTTTCAAGCATTAGCCAGCAAACCCTGGAAATGCAGAGACAATGCAGGCAAGAATTGCCCCTATTTTACACAACTGTCTATTGAGACAGGTAATTGAAGTTAAACTACGAGCTTGGTAACTTCCAGCACAGATCTTGAGTCTTGTGACTCCCAATTAAAAAAAAAAACAACCCACCAAATCCTGTCTTTTCCAAGCAGTGCTGGTCCCTACAAAGTGTATGCATTCCTGGGTCCCTACTCCAAGCACCACTCCAGGGGCTGGGGATCTTCTGTTGGTTCCCTGCCAACCCTTAGCTCCAGGCAAGGTCTCTTGCCTCAGCATGAACTTGCAGGGTTTCCTTCCATGTTTCCTTAGATGGCAAGGGCTGAACTCCAGTGAAATGCCCCCGGGCCAGCTGGATATAAGCAAACCTCTTTCTGGGGGTCACCTTGCTCTGCACTCCACAGGTGTGACTCAACTCCTGCTCGGGAGCTGAGGGCACGAGCTGACCTCATTTGGAAATGGACACCTCTCTTTCCAACCAGCTCTCTTCAGGCAGAGTGGCCTGCTTTGTCCTTGGGTCTCTCCAACCTGATGATCTCCTCTGTCATCTTCTACCTTTTCAATGGTCTTTAGTGTGTCTCTCAGTGCTATTATTACAGCAATGTGACACTAGAGATGACCAAAACTCAGATCACTGGTTAAGAAGAAGGAGCACCGAGGAAAGGAAATATTTTCCTTTCCAAGTAATCTGGGTTTGACCTCCTATATCTGCCAGTGGATGAAAACAATGGGGAACAAATTTCTGGTCAGCCCCAACACTTGGTTTCAACTCTGAGTCTGTAATTTGGTGGCAGTTCTGAAGTGTCTAATAAAGAAAGAAGATTTTAAAACTACAACTGGCTTTAACTCCCCTAGAACTTTTTTTGCCTGATTTTGATACCATAGACCCTAAAATGGCCTTGGATACCTTGATTAATTTTTCTCTAAAGGAAAAAAAAAGTACAACAGACCAAAAAAGGGGGACAGAGTCACAAAAGCCTTTGGTTGACCAAAACCATCTCCTCGTGAAAATGGGCAGCAAGAAAGAAATGATGTGTCCAGCTTTACCGGTGATATCAGTCCTTGGGGGGCTGACCACTGCACTGTTTCCCTTCTGGTTTGTGCCAGTATGGAAGCAGAAGAGCAGGCAGGAAAGGCAAGGACCACTAAGGGACCTGACTCGGAGGAGATGAGGAGCCTACAGTCAAATTCACACTGGTGTAACTTGTTACTGAGGTGGGAAATCAACACAGGCCTCCTCTCTGCTGCAGCCAACCTTCGTGGTAGGTGACAGGTTGCAGCACCTTCTACCTTAGTTTCTGTAACAGGAACCAAAGCCCAGTCACACAGCTGGTGAGGAGGATGAGACAAAGGCTAGTGTCCCCACTGAAGGACTTTCAAAAGGTTCTAAAGGAGGATCAGTGGAAATTCTCCTTGTTGACATATTAGCAGAGACTGAGAGCTACCACTTCAGCAGGGAGGAGAAAAAGCCTGTGGGTTTGTCTAGATTTTTTTTTTTTTTAACTGAAAACTTTGGATTTACAGAAAAATCCATGTGGAAATGTGGTTGCCCTTCCCGTTGCATCTTGTTTTCTCCAGTAAGTACCACTCCATTGTGCCCTGTAGACCCTCTGTAGTTGAGTAGGTATCCATACAAATGTGATGCAGATGTACCTAACTCAGTGTTACATGGTGTGTGAGAGGAAAAGCCGCTTTAAAACGGTGATGCCAAGGATAGAACTCTAGTCTTTGTAGCAGTATTTGTAGTTTAAGTGTTGTTTTCCACCCCTTTTCCTTCCAGAGATCTCTGGCATCCTGAGCCAGGCAGGGAGGAGCTGTGCAAGCCCGCAGGCATCACTAGATGGTGCCATCAGCCCGCCAGCACCAGCCCTGCTTTTCCAGCCGGAAGGAACATCAGCTGAGCTCCCGGCTGGGCGCTGCACACCTCAGCTGAGGACAAGAGCGGTTTATTTTTCCGAGGCTGAAAACAAGAATCAACTGCATTTTTTTTCACAACGTTCCTAGTTAGTGAATCGCTTTCTAGGCAAAAATTGTGCCAGAAATATGATCACGTTTTCAAGCAGCAGTAAAATTTTACACGTGAAGAAAACGAGCAGTTCCTAGGAAAGGAGTAACAGTTGCAGCAGAACAGGTACATGACATGCTTGTGTGATGCTGAACCGATGCTAACCTACTCTGTTACCCCACTGTGAGAAGTCAGAACACGGCACAGAACATTGATGGTGTTGGTTTCTTTGTGTCCCCAGACACTCTGAAAAGGAAATGCATCTGGAACCAGAAGGAAACACTTTCTCTGAACAGCATTCTTCCAAAAACATCCAGGAAAACAGAGGCTATTGAAGCTGTGAGCCAAATGACAACTCAGTTGCTTCTGACCCATTGGGTTCTCTTCCACCTGATGAGAATTTGGTTGTCAAAAGTAAATCTTACTTTGGATTTTTTTTTTCTTTTCCCTCCTCCTAAGGGATACTTCAACCTTTCAGCATTTCTTAATGACCCGAAGTAGGATTTGAAAATGTTGAAAACTGTTGAAATAACATAACTTTGTTGCAATTTCTCCCGCTGTGGACATGAAATAATTACTGTAAAAAGTACAATTTGCATTTTTCTTGAAGTTGTTTTCCATTAGGGAAGCCTCTGATGGATAATTTCCAGCTGGTTCTTGAAGTTAGATTTGTATGCCCTGCATTCTTTCATCTCTTCCCTTTTGGCCTTTTCTCTCTTCCTTGTGCCTAGTCATTAATGGGTTATAATGCTGCAGATCATGAGCTTGCATTTGCATTGCAGTTTTTATAGCCTTCAAAACCACAATGTGTGTTTATTTCAGAAAGTGAACAGATAAAAGCCTTGGTCAATAAGTAATTTCTTTAATCCATTATATACTTACCCCCACATTTGTAATAGTAAGAGAAAGAAGGAAGACTTTTTGGAGTCTGTTGGGGCTGGCCAAATGTTTTCATGGGAACACTTTCACACACACAATATTCCTCAGTTATTCTAAACCCCCACAATTTCAACACAAACAGAATCTGGAATTCTAGTGAAAATCCAGTAATAATTTTTAATATTTTAAGTGATCTTTTAGTTCAATATTTTTTTTTAAGTCTTATTTTACAAATTAGTTTTCATATTCTATTGCTTACCAGCTGTCCTCAAAACTGATAAGCTTGTAAATCTCTTGGCTAAGTTTTTAACTAAGTGCAGTTCAAAGTGAGAGAGAGAGGCAAACAGTAACTATGTTGAAGATTCTGGGGTAGCTCACTGAGCCAACCAGTCCCCAAAATTTGAAGGTCATCTAATACCTGTATTACATGAACACTTTAGCCATCTGAATTATGTGGCTTGAGATTTCATATAGATTAAACTACAACAGATTTTCCCTTAGTAGAGGATTTGGAATTTCAACTATATTTGTCCAAATTAGTCTCACTGGAAATAAGTGAGTGGAGGAAAACAAGGAAAAAGCAGAAGAAGCTCTAGAAATGCTGCACACATTCCAGCCTTTCTCTTTGTGGGTTAATTTCCCAGACTTTGGAATGGGATGACACTACTTTGGTCAGTTTAGGTTAGGTATCTTAAGTTAGAGATCTGTTCTGGGAAAGTTGGGCCAAAGGTCACTGAAAAGCAATTTCTGAACCGCTGCTGGATGAAAAACAAAACCAACAGGCCTTCCATGAACAGGATTCCCCTGTCACTCTCTGCCCTGGATAAAACTTCATTTACATGCATATGTGCCAGGCATGGCAAGGTCAGAGTCTTGAAAAGTACAAAGTGTGTTCTGTTCACAAAAACTTTCTCAGGGCAAAATACCCACCTCAAAGGCAAAGTTGGAGAGGGGCTGGATGTTCCAATTAGCAGCTGTACCTGAGAAACAAGGCATTTTGGATTCCCATGCCCATACTCTCCTCCTCCTGAGATATGAAAGTATTCTTCAGAGAGTAAAAAGGGAGATGAAGTACCTGAGAAATCAGTTCTGGGTCAGAAAGAGGATACGGTGCTGACACTCATTTTACCCTAAGGAGCAAAACAAAGATTTATTTCAAATCTCAACCCTTTAGAATACAGCCAGAAACTGCTCACATATAAAAACCTGCTCCTTGATTGAGATGTTTCATTAACTGTATGAAATGGGACAAGGAAGAAACACTTGGGAAACCAGTGAATTCAAAGAGATTATTTGAAGGTTATGTGGTAAAACGCTTAGTTTCTTCAACTAATTAGGGCTGCTGGGGAATGTGCAGTTTCTAGGTCATATTACGTGTAAGGAGCTTCCTTCTTTAGCCAATTGAAAAATAAAGCTTGGCTGAACTGTGTTTGCAATGTAGTTTTTCCCCCTTGGTTGTCTCTCTTCATTTATTCATGCTGTATACTCAGCAACCAAATAAGGTAGAGGTGGCAACCCAAACCACACCACTTTATTAAAATCTACAGTTCATATTCATGTCCCATCTGGGAGATCCCCCAAGCAATTTTGAATTGTGAAACTTCATATATGATGCTTATAATGTTCTTCAGTCGCACCTGATGATGGTGGCAGTTGTTGCTGTATTTCCCATGCTCTGAAAACATGAACAAAAAGTGCAGATGGCCCAGTCCTGGGCTCTGTTTATCTTGAGAAGCTGATTGTCTTGGTAGAGGATGTTACTCAATAATTCTAAATGGCAAGATATTGTTTATGTTTCTTTCCTTCTGTTGCAGTGATACAGTTGATTGTTCCAGTCTCAGGACAGACTCTGTTAATCACAGCTGATCTTGCCATGCCCATCTTACACAGTGCCTCTCTGAGCAACAAATAATCTTCACTCGAACTCCTGTCACGGCTGGCTCAACCATTCACACCTCTCTGCTCCACTGAGTTCCTCTTTACTTATGTATCAGCATTTTTTCTGGTCTTTGCAGGCATGGGGAATAGCCTGCAGACAGAGAAAAGTCTGAGATGAAAACAGTGAGAAAATCCATTCCATAGTTTANGACAATCACATAACAACAATATTTAAAAAAAAAAAAAAAAAAAAAAAAAGAGGAAACAGTATTTAATTTTGTTTAGGGTTTTTTAAAGTTTATGAAAAATATCACTGTTCTTACTTTTGTTCCTTAATCAAGAAATTTCAGCAGGTTTTTGTTTTTTTTTTTTTTATTCTGACAGTAGAGTCCTTATCATCAACTGCTTCTGCAGTTTGGCTATTAATTTCTTTTTCTTGAAAAAGTCCAAAGTAAAGCTACTATTTTCACTTTGTATTTGTGTTTCATGCCAGATTTGCTTTATTCATAAGCAAATGAAAAGAAATTGCTATTTCATAATGAAATGGAAATGTAAATTCAACTTGTAAGCAGGGTTTTTTGCTTTACCTAAAAACTTAACCAAAGATTGTGAAAAATGTTACTTCATATTGTATAAAACAAAAGTCTTTGGGCTTTCAACCATTTTCCAGACAACTAATGTGAAATCATAACTCTCTGAGACACTGATTTCAGTCTCACTCACTAAATTTTTGACACTGTTTTTAATTCAAAATCTTTTATTTAAAATTGAGGCTTTCTACTTCTTCAAAGTACACAATGCTCATTTTTCACAACATCTGATTTTGCAGGAGCAGTACCCCTACCTCAAATACGTCAGCAATGAAGGATCTATTTACTGTCTATTTCTATAGTTTCTGCAGCACTGGCTCCTGTGGCCTGGCTGCAGGAGAGAAAGTCTCCTTAGGTAGAGCCTGGAATATGATACAGGTTTCCAGAGTCTTCACACACTCTTCCAAAACCCAATCCCTCTTTTTATCTGTCTTGTGTCTTGTGTCATCAGTGCAAGACAAGGCCTGTACTTAAAAGGGCTGCCCCCATCCAGGACCCCTGAGAGCCAACTAACTGGTCAGTGCCACAGAGATCTGGATAAGATTTAGCTCTGGTTTTCTCTACAGAAAAAAACTACACACTGAAAGAAAGGGACAGCCCCCAGTATTCTCCAGCCTTTTTCTGATGTGCCACAATGCATGAAAGACAGTTATTCCTTTCAGACCTTTTCCTTTTTCTAATAAAAAGCCTAATTTCCAAGAAGACTGGAGTGCAAATTACCTTCTCTATTCAATTACCAAATCCGATCACTGCCTTTTCTTTTTTCACTACTAATAAAAGCTATTGAAGTAAAGCACCCATATTTTGTTATGGAAAAACAGGCAGCAAGTCACCTTGAGATTAAAATATATACTGCTACACACTTTGCTTGGGAATATAGAGCAGTAATTGCTTAAGACAATGACAACAGAGACTAGAGGGAACATTGTATTTTTTTGGAACATTTCCAGGGATAATGGGGGAAATCCTCCACTAATTTAAAGTTCCACAAAGCTGCTTATATGGCTGACATAAATTATCATGTCTTCATTGAGGTCAGTGTCCCAGTTCCTCCAGTCCTCATAACTTGGGATATTTCCCTAAATATGAACTATGATCCAGTCAGTTTAGATTCAGATCTAATGCACAAGGCAGGTGCATTAGATCAGTAACTGATGTTCCAGGCTGCCTGCTGGGATGTGCCCTTAGGATAACACAGGAATTTGGCACAGCCTTTGTTACCCACTTAACAGGTTGCAAAACAGCCAAGCAAAGATGTGCCACATCTTCAGGTTGTCTTGCTACTCTTCAGGGCTGAAGAGGCAAATATCAGCTAATTACACCTACACTTTCTGGAAAAAAAAAAATAGAGAGGGTGATGGGGTGAGTTTAAGAGCAATAGGGACCTGAGTTAACAAAGCTTTCCTAGTCTTTATAGTGTTGCAGCAGTTCTGTTGTGATCAAAGAATCGGTGAAGCAAAAGCTGGTCCCAGTGCTGTGCTGCTAAAGTTTGAAGAAAAAACCCTAAGACCTTGCCCCTATAGGTACAAACTAGAGATTCAC
Source organism: Aegithalos caudatus (assembly GCA_013389925.1). Classification (NCBI taxonomy): domain Eukaryota; kingdom Metazoa; phylum Chordata; class Aves; order Passeriformes; family Aegithalidae; genus Aegithalos; species Aegithalos caudatus. The sequence goes on along the minus strand of WEIU01011284.1, from coordinate 572,060 downwards.
GATAATACAAAGCAGAAGCCAAGAGTAGGTTAGGGGTAAAGTGTTACAATCAGATAATATCTGAAAACTCAATAGAGCATCCTTCAAAGGTCAGGTTGTCTTATATTTTAAGTATCTATGGAAACACTTCAGGGGCAGGATAGCTCAAAGTAAAGGTTGAATGTTTAACCCCTACCTTTAAAACGTTCTATAGGCACCTTATAAAAGCAGACAGAAAATACACACTGGTACTTCTCATGTCATATATGAAGGGAATTTTTGTTGGTTTTTGATCCATATTCACGCTTTTTTTGCAGGTGTCTTTAAATATGAGGTGATGCTCTGTTTCAGCAATGTGTTATCTTCATTGTATTTTTATGTGCAGAGAACTGTTATCTTTCAGACCTTACAGATCAGAAATGGGAATGACTAGGAAAATTCTAGCAGTGTTAGCATGGACAAACCTTCAAAAAGTTCAGCTTGAAGTCTGAGATCAGCCCTATAGATTCAAATCCAGCCCTCAAACCTTACCATGCATTAGCCTTGTCTCATAATGAATGCTAGGAGAGTGCTAACAATTTTATTTTTCATTCTTAGTAAATTCAGGCTCCCCAGGGAAGACTCCCAGCACCAAGCCTGACAAAGCTCCAAAAGTGTTTGGAAAATGCTCTCAGGGACATGGTGTGATTCTTGGGGTTCCTGTGCAAGGCCAGGAGTTAGATTCACTGATCCTTGTGTGTCCCTTGCAGTCCAGCATATTTCACTATTCATGACAAGCTTTCCATAGCAGACTTAAAAACTAAAGAGATCAAGAATGAGATTTAAAGCAGCAATCCATGTTGAATTTCTGTGCAAAAACACATGTAGTCATACTGAAACCCTGAAAATATTTATTAATATTTAGGCTTACATTTGTTTCCTTTGACTCTGGAGGCAATGGTGGGACATGTAGAGAGACAGAAGAGAATTTTTTCCCATGACTGAGGCGGCAGCACTAAAAGAGATAATTCTGATGGGGACTCTGCTTCATCTTCTTTTAATATCTACCCAGTATGATAGTAGACACCAGTGACTTGGTTCTGAACACTGGCCCTGACCGCCTCTGTAAGGACAAGATCAGGCCTTCATTTTTTATTTTTCTGGTTTTAGGCTTTTGTGTAGAGTGAAAGGCAGCTTAGGCCAGTCTGAGCTGCCACACAGTGCTCCCACACTGTGGGCCCTCATTCTGAGAGGGCCAGCTGCTCACCCAATGTCTTCTGGAGGTCACATTCACACTCCACTGGCATTAGCCCTTAAAGCAGGGTTGGTGACACCACCTGATCTGTCTCGTGTGTCCACCCTTTAGAAAGAGCTGCCTGATACAATGTGCCTTTTCTTTTGAGGGCTTTAGCTGCCAGGGGGAGTAATGACCAGCACAGGTGGAAATAGTAGTGCAGGTTATCCTGAGCCTATGAAGGGGTCTGTTCTAAACTGAGGGTGTGTCCAAGTTTCTGCTTCTCTTGGGCATGTAAACATCAGCCTCTCCTTGCCCTTTGCCTTGTCTTTGCCAGTTCAGCTTTCCTTTTCAGGGGTGTGTTCCAGGCCCAGGCAAGAGAGGCCATTTTCACTTAGTGTGCAAGACAGAAATGCTTACAGTGAAAAATA
>WEIU01011284.1:349201-564440 GCA_013389925.1 Aegithalos caudatus | reverse complement strand
TTTTTTTTTTTTTTTCCTCTAATCAAATCAGAGATTTTGATTATACTCTGAAACCAAGTACAGCACTGATTGTACTGTACCTAGATAAATGCTTAATGTTTGGCATATGCTTAGTTGTACATGTTTGAATTGACTTGCTACATCAGAATATCCTTTGATACAAAATATGGAAGAGGTAGGAAATTTGCTAGAATTGGGTAAGATATGGTCATCTTTTGAGATTGCACTGTACAATAAATTATGTTTATCCTTCAACACAGAAGGCACAGCTAAATTATTATACTGTGTATCTGTTCAGTGAGCTCAGAGAAAATTCCAAAATTAGATTAAACTTCTGAACTTTCTGCAAAGGAAGAAAACAAGAAGTGCTTGCATTGTGATACTTTATTAAAAGATGATTGCTTTCCAAATACTGAATAATCAATTCATGTAGTGCTTTTGTCATCTGTCAAAAAACCCTTTGCCTTTCCTTCCTCCAAACTATTTCAACGGGAGTATCTTAAGCTGCCTGTTTCTCTGAAACCCACTGATATGTGCAGCTGTATTGTTTAGATTGTTTCTAAACTTCTGCTCTGAAAAATGTATTTTATAACCCAGTCTCTTGTGATGTGATTCACACCACAGTAAAAATTGTAGATTCTCCTTCCCTACCTTATGCACCTGGCCCTCCTGCATCCTTTTCATGCAGCACTCTGACAAGTTCCAGAGGAGCAGACCTGGATAGACATACTCTGTATAGAAAACTTGTACAGAAAACTTAGCTGGTACACACAACTGAGACAAATTGGCCAAGAAAATGAAGGGGGAAAAAAATCATAACTTTACCTGTCTATCTCAACTGCAGGAATGAATGACGGGTCAAACCACAAAAGATAAATTAAACCTGGCTGATAAGAATCATTAGTTTATTTGAAGTGAGTCACAAGGTCTCAATTCAGTTCACCTAAACCTGTCAGGATATTTAAATAGCTGTAATAAATGCTGATATAACCAGTATTTGTCAAGTTTAAAAAAAAAAAAAAAAAGTCTTTCATAGAAGCCACAAATGCTGTGCCTTTAACTAGCTCTAAAATATTGCGGCATACAAATGCAATGGTTATCAGTGGTTACGAAAGTGCTTAGGGAAATTGTTTTTCAGCTGTTTCTACTGGGGATGATTAGATTTGTGCTAGTATTAGACATACCTATGAAATGATTTTTTCTACAGGCACACTTTAAAGATCTGGATATTTTGTGAAAGCATTAGGATTGTTCTCACTTCTATCATTGCCTTCTGACAGATTGTCTTCAAAACAGTTTGGCCTGTGGCCTGCCAGGCATGTGACAGTCAAAACTGGTTTTTGTACCCCTAATCCCTGCTCTTTTAAAGATGCACTTCTTCAGAAGCCATGCTGTAGAGCCATGATTTCAAAACCAGCTGTCATCTGCAATAGCTGAACACAGGATGAATCGAGCTCACTGTTTCATTGAGAGCAGAGCAGGGCCCAGCTGCGCACTTTACAGCACAGCCTGAAATATCCTCAAGCTTCAAAGAACCTTGGACTGGCTCTTAATTATTCAGGAAGCCAGAAACTCTTCCAAAGTATTTCCTACATCAGGAATGCTGCCTGAGCTGCTCAGATAGTTATGTTTACCTCAAGATTGTACCTCTGCTGGTTGTGACCATTGCTCACCATATCCTCCCAGAAAAACCCAGCCTTAAAAACTGTCAGGTGAGCAAAGGCAGAATGATGAGAGGAATACCCTGAGGTCTTTGTTCAACAGAATGGATATCTGCCATGGAAACAACACCTGAAAGCAAAAGTTGCTTCTGTAATAAATAGTAGCTTTTGTTGTGCCTTCTAACAGTGTTTTGCCCTCTCCAATAAAGGACTTGTGATTGTGACATTCATGGTACCCCAGACATATTACTGCAGGGTTTAGTTTGTGTACCTAATTAAAGCTGGAATGTCTCATGGCTCACTGCAGCTTTCCATCACAAGAAGCCTCTTGACATTATTTATGCAACTGCTAAGTGACACAGAAACACATCCAAGGGAGAAGCAGAGAGGAACAAATGGCTAAGGAAAGGTCAGGGTAATACCACGTGGATGCTTGGCGGCTTCCTAGGATTTGAAAGAGAAATTCTGCTTCTTTTGAACCCCTCCTTTTCTGTTCTTTGTTAGCTAAATTAGTTTATGGGTTGTGACATTGAGGGCTTAATTTTCCTTTTATTGCTTTTGAGGGCCACAAATACACACAAAGCAGTAAAGCAGAAACATTAATGCTCACTGTTAAAGCTGCCAGCAATTGGCTGTCACACAGACAGCATAATTTCTCTTTGTGCTTTATGCTGCAGACACACTCAGATCAGGTTAAGACACTTAAACATATTCTGTGTGTTTCAGGAACATCTGTTGGCAAATTGTCATCTGAGAAAAAATTTGCCAACCCCCATCAGAAATGCCTGTAATATGAGCTTATATCAAGAGCCCAGGCGTGTAGCAGGAGCTCAGCATTGACTTGAAGCTTGTGGGTTTTTGGTCATGGTATACCAGCCTCTGAAATCTAGTATGCAGGAAAAGGTCTCCAGTCTGATCAGTGGAACAGAACAGGTTTTGTAAGAGGAGCAATGTAATGGATCATCAGGTTTGAAGGAAATATAAGGAAATGCTTTCTAATACAACATGCACCTAATCTGTAGAACTTGTTGCCGTTGGATGGTGTGGGTGCTAAGAGCTTAGAAAAGTTCAAAGAGTGACTGAATAAATTCAACAAAAATAGAAAAACCACTGGAGAGTGCTAATCACATCACTATATCCCATTCACAGGGCCTTATGCCTTGGATTACTGTAAGCTTTAATGTACCTGGGAAATACTTCTTTGATCTTGCTTTGGTCTTATCCTTGTACTTCTGCTACTGGCCACTCTCAAAAAAATCCCCAAAACACAGAGTTTTTTGCACTATGGAGAGGAATAAATTTCACAGATTCTTCTTTGCAATTAGATCCTTAAAACTAAACAAACGCTCATGCCATCATTTAACATCATTTTACATACAGTCAATCAGGAAGTTTCCATCTAAACTGCAAAAATTAATGAGTGGCAGGCCCAGGATGATTTATTTCTTTCAACATGCTGTTTCCTTTAAAATCAAACACATATGAATATGAAATATTTACTTTAAATGTTGTGAAACTAAAAATGTTGCAATGAAACAAGAATTTTATGATCTACAGGAAATTCCACTCAAAATATTCTCCCTGTCCTAAAAGGCTTCTAGCCTGTAATTGCTTAGCTCTTCAGATCTGTGACTCTTACGTGTGTTGACGTTTGCTCTGAGCTGATATTGAGCAAAGAAAGACTGTGACAAAAGAGTCTTATTTCTAAGAAATCTATCATGAAAATGTAGATCAAGAAAAAAACCTAAGTGTCTCCTGCTAAGGCCAGAAACTAATTAAATGAGATTTTGAAAGACAAAGTGAGAGCTTGAAAGAAAATGAAGAGAGTGAAAAGAAAGAGTTCAGATGAGGTTAGAGAATTTTTGGAAAAAAAAAAATTAAAAAAAAAGAGGCCAGTGGCCTTGCTGATAGACTGATGGTTTTGTGGGGCAGAGGTCGAACTATGTTACACTTCACAGCCCTGACATGACCTAGGTTGACTGACATTCTTCCTTTCAAATTTCCCAACCACTAAGGTTTTAATTTGGTTCATACTGCTTCTATTCTCTTCTGAGTGTTCATTTCTTCCTATTTAGAAAAATGCCACAAATCCTGAAATGGTATAATAAAAAAATCTGTGTTCCATTTTGTTTTAAAACACCAAGAAATCCAGATTCTGATTGTTCATCTCCATTTCTAATCTGCACAATAAGTATTCTTTTTAGCAGTGAACTGACTTTGGCATGCACATTTTTTGCAGGACATTAAATAGTTTTTAGCTGTTGAGTATAATGTTTCTCAGAGCATTAAAAATTGTGTACTGTATAAGCCAAATGAAATTTGAATACATTGTGCTTAGATATTCACAAATTTTGAGGTGTTTTAATCTGTGTTGTGCTGCATTGACTTGCTAACTTTCCAAGCCAGAAGAGGTCTTCATTGTGCTAAAATGTCCTCGATGTAATTCAGTTCCTGGGTGGTGTTTAAACTTTAGCAAGAGCTGTGTAAAACTGACACTGAGATCAGATAAATCTGGTGAGTGAGATCTTTGAAAGGTAGCATTAGGGTCTCATGGAACTGTGTTTATTGGTATCAGCTGATATCTACACATTTTTGTAAAAGCTTGAGAATGTAAATAAAGAAAGAGCAGTATTGGATCATACTCATGGATTTAAAGGTTTCTTCTTTGGTTCAGAATCACAAACATCAGGTTTTGGATACATGGTTAGCCTCCACCACTATCATCTGAGATTAATCAGGTTTAAAGAAATATGCACTGTGAAACCAAACAGCAGTGCCTTAAAATGAAAGTAAGGGAAAAAGCGTGCTGGGATTTTCCCAAGTTAGTCATTTTTGGTGTAGCCTTTCTGTGAATCATGTCAACAGAATTAACACTGACTTCAGTGGAGCAGACCTCTCATTAGTGCCCAACAGTGACAACCCTTGCTGACCTGAGCAATGGCACACACAACTTGGGCTCCTCCAGCAGGAGTTGCTGGTGCATGTAGCTGTCAGAGTCTTCATCTCCTAGCCTGACAGTCTAGCTTAATTCTTAGAAAAAAAACAGAAGAAGAACACTGTCCCTAAGCTGTGAATGAAGTTGCATGGCTCACTGGTATCACCAGGATTTGATTGATGATTTTAAACACGTGTGCCTGTGCAGAATTTATGGGAGACTGTTGCTTCTTCTGAAGAGAGAATGTTAAGAGTTAGGACTTAGTATAGGAGTTAGGACTTCCTATACCAGAGGATCAGAAATGCTACACTCTGCTGACTGCCATAGGTGGGTGGTCACTTCAACCTTTTATCCAGTAATTTATGAGGCCTTTAAAGCTTTAAAGTCTTAAAATTTGCTTATGTTATAGCAATACGCAGAAAGATGGACTGTGCAAAATACAGTGGAAATCTAGCAAAACCCTTGCCTTAGCATTGCTGGCAATTCCTTTGACAACAAAGCCATTCATGTTTTGTAGGCAATAAAATCTCATTGTATTCCCTCCCACTTCCTTCCTTGTCATCCTGCATGCACTTGTGAGGAAATAATCCATTTCTCCAATCAAGATGTCCCTCTCACTCTGTTTTGGAGGAAATGCAGAACTGATTTTTATTTTGTTTCCAGATCTACCATCCTATTCCCTAGAGCATTTTCCTGTTAAGACTCTGTGGCCAAGATTCTGAAGAACTTCATGGTACAAGAGTTCTGTGCACCTGAATGCTTTGCAGTGTGGATGGGCTGGTTCAGAGCTGCACCGATTGCTGCTGTGATCAAAAGTGTCACCAGGGGGTAAAGCACTGGTCAGGGCACAGCACACAAACCTTCTACTCCTTGCTGTAGGGATGAGAGGGGGGCTTGGGAAAGATACTTACTTCTAACCCATCTGTAAGACAAGTACTTTTGCTGTGAAGAGCATTGACATCTCCTCCTGGAAAGAGCTATATATTAGCAGTATTAAATAAGGCTTAAAGCCTTTGGCTCTTTCTTGTTTCCAGTTGCTTGAGCAGTAATATGTTCATCTGATGGGAAACTCACCTGTGGTTTTCCCATATGAAACTTAATATTAAGTTCTCCTAGGTGGATTCATAAAACATTCTTCATAATCCCCATTTATTTCAAACCATTTTGCAGCTCTGAATAGCACAGTGCCTCATAAAGAACGTTTCCTTTCATTCAAAAACCATTTGCATTTTATTTGTGCCTCAGAGGAAGAACAATCCGAGCTGATTACAATCCACAGACACTGTACGTAATGAAAAATTAATTGCATCAATCTTTTTGCTGTACTGGTCTTAACAACTCATTTTCAACCGGTCATTTCTCCACCTGCTCACCGAGGCCCAGGCAGCTGAAGCAAGCCCATCTCTGACACTGACTGAATACCAATGAAGCCAAGGTCACCTAAAGCCAAGAGAGTGGGAGAACAGCACCCAGAAAAAGTGCTGGTCACTTTTGGACCAGCAGCAATCACTGTGTGATAGAAACCAAGTAACTAACTGGAACACAAATCTTAGTAAAAGCACATTGACAGATACACCTGTGCAGAAGGAAAGCTGCAAAGGAGAAGGAAGGATGTATTGAAATAAGAACAACAAACAGAGGTAGTTCTGGCTGTCTTCATCAGAACTGCCACCTGGCAAGCATTGATGGCAGTTGTAAATCAAGATTTGCATGCTGGCTCCAGTGCTAGTGATTTGTTCTGCCAGGTAAAGCGCTCTTGCAGAATGCATATTTATCAGGACATGGTTTCTGCTTTCTACAGTCAAAGTTGCTAAAACACAAAGGAAAAGTATCCATTAAAAATCCATACTTTACAAAGCAAGAAGAAAAAGCAGGGGGTGTGTGGGCAGGATTGACACCTGCTGCCTGCCTGCATCACTAACACTGCAAAGCAGTCATTTTTTCCCCTGCTTGCACTGAAAATGTTCTTTGGGTGCAATTCAGTGCAAGCCATAGGTGAAGTATTTCATGTGCAGGAAGTATTCCATGTTGAACTGTGAAAAATTACTGTAACTGGCAAAGGTGTGTAATTTCTCAATATTGGTTGAAACTGTTTGAGTATTTCAAATTCTCTTATGACCTGATCAGGTCCCTGAAATAGGTGTATGGGATGGCTGAATTTCAGCCATCTTGTGGAGAGTTTAGTCATCATCCTCTGCCTGAGGAAATGGTTGGATTTATATTTCACCACAGTTTCGGATTATTTTAGGAAGAGAAGTGTGTAGCAAAGTATTCAGGAGAAGGGGCTCAGCCAGGTGGGACAAGTAGGACACAGTGATTACATGGATGATTAGGAGAAGATGTATTGCTAACGCAGTATTTAATATTGATAATACAGTATCTAAATAACAACTAATCTATTACAGTTTACAGTCTTTGGCCTTGCAGAAATCCCAATTAAAAAGCAGCAAAGCAGCTAAGGAGCTATTTTAGGATTTCATCTCTGTATTTGACCAGCTCTTAGCGCTTTTACTCGTAGCCTGGAGAGACCACTTTATCCCATTGGCCCATCAGGTTTTTATACCCTTTTGCAGGCCAATGTGCACCCAAGTCAATCACAAACATCTCGACTCCCCCATCTCTGGAAGCATTAATTATGTGAACGTAATTAATACACGCCTGGTGTTCTTCTCTTAGGACAAATGACATTTCCCCTCAGGGACAGGAAAGGGAGGGTGTATGCATGTCTGTCACACACACACACACACCCCCCCAAAGACCAGGATAGCTTTTGTTTTGCTCACATGGTGTCCCATATTTCTCTAGTCAGTTTTTCTATGTCTGCTTAGATGTATGCACATTATCCAAAGTAAACAAACCTGTGTTTTTGAAGGAAGATATTTTATCTTTTGGGGATCCAATGTAACACATAGGAACTTTAAAAAGAATATAGGACAACATTTAAAAAATATGTTGTGGTTCGCCATGTAGCAGAATTTAAATTGAATTTTTTTAATTGATTGTAATCATTACTTTTAATTTTCCTCTAGAAAGTGCTTGCTACAGTTCAATAATGGAGGGAAGAAACAGCTGGTCTGTGCATTTGTGAGTGAGCAGCATTTAATAAGGTAATATGTTCATTTTCTAGGTGTCAAGAATTATGAATTTATGCCAGGTCAAATTAGTGCACATGTTTTCACACAGCACAGTGAAGAGCTCTATAAGTGGGCACTGTGCTGTTTAAGATGCTTGTGAAACATCTACTTCTGGAATAAGAGGAGAGTCTCTGTGTTATGGAGATGTTATGGGGATGCAGCCTTTTAGAACAGAAGTGACAGGTCACATTTAACTCACACCTCAGTATTGCCCCTAAATAACTGAAACCAACACAAAGCTGCTGGCTGTAAAAAATGTGACTGGTGCACAAGCCTTAGGCTCCTATCATTCTCCTACTACAAAGTGCCCCATAGCATTCCAGTAATATGAATAAAAACTAATTTTCCTTCTGCCGAGATAGCAGTATGATATTGTGTTTGTAGTGTAGATTAAAAAAAACAGACATCAAACTCTATTAAACTTTGGGCTTGACTTTTTTTGCTGTTTCCCATAACCAAATAGTAAATATTGACAGAAGTAAGTTTATCAATATTTATTTTGAGGGAAAATAAATCTTCCTGTTTGAGAAACTATAAAGCCAATTTTGTCAGGGAAGGAGATGACTCAAATGGTAAATTTCTCAATAATAATCTCAGTGGCTTTCAGCAAACAGAGAACATAAAAAGGGAATGATCCACTAGGGAACATTCAAGACTGACTTCCAGGGGTAACCAGGTTTTAATGCCAGACAGGTGCCCAACAACTTCTGCTTTTAGACACAGTGTCATTTATAGAACAGTTCTGTGAACTTTTCCATTTAGAAGGTGATGATGCACTTGTGCCTGTAGAGAGACAGGAAGGGCATGGTTTGGGCACCTGCTGCCCAGGCAGGACAGAGGAGATGCCTTGGGTGCAGGATATGATGCCAGTCCCACCAAAAAGATATTTACTTCATGTGCCAAACACAAGGAAAACACAGGCTTGTGAGGGAAAGGGAGAATTGGGAAGGCAGAACCTATGTGGGCAGTGAAAATAATTTAGTTCTCAGCCCAGAGAGATCACAGAGGGACAAAGAGGTGTGAGACAAGAATAGAAATAGTTGGGTACTCTGCACAACTGTAATTGGGGAGAAAGCAACTGACCTTATTCAGCTAATGAGATGTGAGCCAGTGCTCCTGCCAGCACAGGAGGGAAGGGATGTGCCTGGTCCTGAACAGGGACAGAGCAGGCACAGTGGTTAAGGGACACAGTCCTGTGCCATGTGCTCTGGGCATGACCCTTCTTGAGCAGGGAAGTTGGAGCAGATGACCTGCTGCAGTCCCTTCCATCCTGACCCATTCTGTGACATGAGCTGGAGCTCTTTGGCCTGGCACACTACAGTCCCTGAGATGGAGGTTCAGAAAACTGGCCAAGACCCCAATTTCAGCTCTTTTATTCTATACTTTCCTGCTCAGCTCTGCTCTTTATCTCGCTGCCTGTGCTCAAAGTCTTTTTGGATCTATGCATATCAGGGAAAGGTCTGAGTCAGCCCTGAATTTGCTGACCCTTGGCTAGAGGAAGTAATTTGTGGCACTGAATTGGATGCAAGTGGTGCCTTGTGCTTATTGAGGCTGGACCAGGACTTTGCTGTCACTTGTTTTTTGAGGCTCTATCCAAGACTAGAACAGCTTTCCCCCTTTCTTCCACCCTTTCACTGGAAAATCACATACTCTTAGGGGTAGAGATTGACTTTTCTCTCCTTACTCCTCTACCCCTTCCACTGGGAGGGAGAGAAAAGGATTGTCTTGAGACCAATAAATGAAGAGTTCTGCCAACATGATTTAATACTGACTGTATAAAATGTCAATTATTAAATGTTCCATACCTGGTGATAAGGAAAGGAGGAGATGGATTACCAGTTCAGTGACACATTGGAAAATATGCTTGGCTGAGATGAATACCCAAATTGTCAGGTTAGAGATTACTCCATTGGATAAGACAGGAGTACCTGGAAAGGTGCAAACCATAATCCTTCATGAGGCAGGAGGAATAATTTGCCTAAAAGTACTTCAACTAATAGTTTGGACTGATTATAAACTGTGATCCTTGAATTATTTTCTGTTGACCTTCAGGAAAGTACCTGAGTATCAGGAGGATTTGGGGGGTCCAAAAGCAATGCTGTCACTTGCTTTGTTTTCAGCACAAAGCTCTGATCCCTTGGATATTACTCATTAAATTACGTGCATCTGTGAGAAATGGTTATAAGAGGGCAACTATTTCCTTCAGAAATATTTTGTCTTTGGAAATTTTCTTGGCTGTTTATATGAGCATAAAAGCTGAGATGTCTTAATGGTGGAATCACTGCCAGCTCCTGCAGGGTAAAATAAAAGCCTATCCAAACCCAACCAGTGGTCATCATCCTAAGATGTTAAGGTGGCCTGGATAGCCACTGTTCCTCATTCTCTGTGAGAATGACGATCATTCTCATGTCTCCCAGTCTCTTAGTGCCTGACTACTTAAAAGTCTGTTTGCACACACACATCTTGGTACTTGTGAGTTTGTGGCATTAGGGAGCTGATGTGAGCCGCTTTCCCTTCCTATAAAATCTCTTTCTGACCTTTCTCACCTTGTTGCTACAATGGTACAGCATTGCTTCCTACCTCTTACAGAGGTGTGTGTGCATGTGCTGCACAGGTGACAAGAGAACTTGCAGCTGTAACTCAGCTCAGTCTCCTGTTCAGATCATCAGATCTCCCAGATCAGTGTGCTGGCTGGAGACGTCCTGCTAGGATAATGCACTGGCTGGAGACATCCTCCTGACTCCACTGAAAAGGGAGGCTTTGTGTTTTAAGAAATCAGGCCTTGTCCCCTCTGCCTTCTTTCTACAGTGGTTGTTAGGAAGGCAGCTGGGGTGACCTTTTCTCCCTGTTGAATTACAAGCTTTTCCTTTCCTTATTTTCTCTAGAGTTCTAGCCCAATTTTCCCTCCTAGAAACTACACTGATTTTCCAAAATGCTCCCATTTATCAAACACTGTCCTGAGGTTTTTCCTAAGAAGGGTATCCAGGCCCAGGAGTAATGCCTCAGACATTTGTGCTCCATTTTTAAAGTAGAAAAAGAAATCAACATGATCCAACTTGCTATCCTCATGCCATTGTTACTCTGCATAACAAAGATTGAACTGGCAGGATCTACACAAATTACGACCAGAGTGAGGACATAAAGCACAGGTAGAAGAAAAAGCACACAGCAAATTTAGAACTAATATTGTAGTAAAAGAGGTACCAACTGAAGGGGAGGACCTTTAAAACCCAATGCTATATAATGAAATGCAATGTTAACATTCCATGCTGTGCAGAAGAGTTTCCTTAAGGCTATGTTCTGCCATGGCAGGATTTATCTCTGTAGGTGAATGGAGAGGAAAGACAATTGCCAAGAAGAACAGCCACAAGCGAGTTATTCTCTCTTCCTGTGCTAGCAGTGACAAGTGGCAGAAGAAAGATCAATCATCTCTCTTCACATTGCTCTCCAGGATTTGAAGCAGTTTTACACAGGACCTGGAGGAAATGAAAGATGCTTGGATAGATGATTCTAACAGCTAAAGGTTGTAAGGATTTTCCCCGAATGGAGGAACTTGTTGAGGACCCCTGAGTTTGGGGGTACCCAGTTTTTCTATATGATCTCTAGCCCAATCCTCCTTGACAAAGGGCAGCTCTTCTTTTCTGCAGACTTTCTCTCTTGCCTCTAGGGTTTGGGATTCCTGAGGGCTAGCCTTAGCAATAAAGACTGAAGCAAAGAAGCCATTCAGTAACTCCACCTTCTCTTATCTTTTGTCACCTGGGCAACAATGAGTCATCTCTAAGTTCTCCACAGTGTTGTCCAAACCAATGCCAGGCTTAACCAGTGCCAAAGGACAAAAAGAACCTATCAGTGAATGAAAAGAGGGTTTTTTTCCCAATAAAAATATGAGGATGGTGGTGGGAATGTTGTGAAGAAAAGGCTCTGGGGAATTATTTAATGTCATGCTTGTAGATCGAGGGCTTTAATAAAATAAAAAGAGCAAAGAGAAGACTATGTGCACCCTGATGATGAATGAATATGCCTGCTTAGTACTTCAGGGATGGATTAAGCTGTTGAAAAAGCATTCAACATTGGCTAAAGAACTGTAATATATGTGAAATTCCACAGTTAATGCATCATTAAATAATTTGCTGCAACTGATTTATAGGTGCAATATACTACTCTATGTCAAACCGTGCAGGATAATAAATGGTATCACAAAAATATACTATTGAAACTTTTGTTCTAATCAGTCTTTTGAGTTTTAGTAGAACATAGTTCTGCAGAATTGTCCTATTGATCCTGATAGAGTAACATGTAAAATCTTCATGCTACATATATTTTAAGACCTTTCCTAAAGCAATCTGGGTTGTGGTCCAGTGAATCAGGCACTGGATTGTGACTTGTGGGACCTACACTCTGGTCCTTGATCTGTCATTGAAACTCTAAGCTGCTGACCTAAGTTTTTCCAGGCTGAGTATGGAATGGCTGAGTGGGCTGTAATGCCCACTTTGAGACCTGTGTTCTCTCACTCCATGGACACAATGTACAATCCCATCACATATCTGTATATATTGGACACACAGGGTCAGGGAATTAAGAGATAACTGTCAGCCTATGAATCCAACCTTCATAGGACTTGGGTGGCTTACTGCTTCTGGGGAACATCTTTCTACTCCCCATATTCAGTGTTTGAAAAAGAAATGCTTGTTCATTCTCTTCCAAAAGAGAATATTCAGGGCAAAAAACAATCCACGTGTCCTACCCTGCTAGTGCTTCTTTTCAGTGTTGAGGTCTCTACAGAGGAAGAAAATGGTCTTGGCTCACTTTGGATCTTGCCCAAAATGTTGTTCCCGTCATCCTTCACCCTCCGCTTTTCAGAATGTGCCTAACCTCAAGGTTGCAGGGTCTTGCTAAGCAAGATTCACAGTCACTCATACTGAAGGATATTCTCACTTGTAGAAAACAATGATTTACTAGGCCAGGTAAGCAGAAGAGTAGTTTGATCTTGGAAAACTGGTGGTGTGACATTCAGTTGAAGGAGGTCATCTCTTCTAGTCCCTACAGGACAGTGTTTGTACTTTGGAATGTCTCTTTTGGGACTGATGTAAAGGACCCTGATGCTTGCTGGTACATTTAGAATCACCACTCTAATGGATGAGCTAATTGTAATTAATAATTTACTTGATTAATTTAACCCCTTTAAGCTTTTGTACTCTTCAGTTTGCAAACAAGACTATTTTTTTTTGTCTTCCTAAATTATTAAGCAGGCATTTTATTCAGCTATATTTCAGCCTACAGGAAATAATTGCTAAGGTTTATTTGAATCTGTTGTTCATACTGTGTGATTGGTCATGCTGTAATTAAGAACTGCATTCTTGCATATTTTGTTAGAGTTCAGAGTATGCCAATGATTTCTTATAAAATTACAGAATCACAGAATATGCTGAGTTCAGATCCTGGCCCTGCACAGAACCATCCCCAAGGGTCACATCATGTCCCTGAGAATATTGTCCAAAACCTTCTTGAACTTGTCAGCCTTGGTGCTGTGACCACTTCCCTGGGGAGCCTGTTCCAGTGCCCAATCACCCTCTTGGGGAAGAGCATTTTTCTAATATTCAGCATAAACCTCCCCTGATACAGCTTCAGGCCATTCCCTCAGGTGCTGTTATTGCTCACACAGAGAAGGGATCAGTGCCTGCCCCTCCTCTTCCCCTTGCAAGGAAGTTGTGTCTGCAGTGAGGTCTGCACTCAGCCTCCTGTCCTCCAGGCTGAACAGACCAAGTGACCTCAGCTACTCCATGTATGGCTTTCCCTCAAGGCCCTTGACCATCTTTGTTGCCCTCTTTGGGACAGTCTCTAATAGTTTTAGTGTCTTTCTTATATTGTGGAATGTAAAAAATTGCACACAGGACTCGAGGTGAGGCTTACCCCAGTGCAGAGCAGAGTGGGACAATCCCCTCCCTTGACAAGAGACTTCACCAGGTTCTTCCATCCTCACTGGCTCCTCATTGTCCAGGAGCTCCATGCAAGCTCAGGCACAGACCTTCAGTCTTGGTCTGCTCTAAGTTGTATCTGTTTCAGTTCTGCTCCAAGATTGCTGCTCAGGCTTCCTAGGTTGGCAGCAGAACTGACTTGTTACTTTCCCCTATTGTTTGTGGACTGCTGATAGAAGCTGTCACTGCCACTGCTCTGCCTGGGCTGCCCAGCTCAGACACATCAGGACCATGCCCAGTCACCCAGGTCACTGCCCTGCTTGTGTTGTGGCCATCCTCAACTCCCAGCTTGCCTTCCCTTGTGAGATCACTCAAATCTTGCAGTTCTCTGGTAAGTGTTTTTTACTGGAGTAATCCTGAGGAGAGTTTTTAGTACAAAACGAAAGGGAGAACCTCTCTGCCTTGATTAAATTAAGAATTAAAGTGTCTTTTAGCAATGATTTTGGCATTTTAGAGAAGAAGGTGGTTCATATTTTGAATGAAGCTTTAAATTTCTCTAAGTGCCTGACTGCAACAGTATTTGTAAGCAGTGATAATGGAGAACTCTTAGGTTTAACAAATAAGAGATGTCACTGATGTAAATGCAACTTACACACTAGAATTAAGAGCTTCTGTGAAAAGAAGGATCCATATTTCCTGAGCAGATTCTTAATATTGGTCAAAACCAGACATCTTTTGAGGGACTGATTATTTAAAAATAACCTTTTAGGGGGATCATGTTTGGAGATGCATATGTAATTCTTTTAACATTTATGTGGTTTAAAAACTTGTTTCTGGAGGTCAAGAAGACTCACTATCTAAGAGAAAGATTTCCAAATGCATTAGATTTGCACAGCACCCACCTATGAGACCAGTTGCAAAGGTTGCTAGGAAAAGATGGTATTCTCCTGGGGAAGGGGAGGCAGACACTAAAGCGTTAGGTTTGGCCAGATTGAACATGGCAGTGCCCTTTTCAGAATATATGCTGTACTGACATTGATGGGAATGCTGATCTGAATTACAAGAGGATGAAGTACCAGGCACCCTAGTGAATTTTAGAGCACACAAGACTAGTAACAAAATTTTATAACATAAGACCAGCTCTCTGCCAGTGCAAATCAGCTTACTGTTGCTGAAAGACATGATCTCAGTTGAAGTAATCAGTTACAGTTATGCTACTTTACAACATATTCCAACTGAAAATCTGTCCGAGAATATGTGCTAACCTCCCTAATTGACAGAAAATGTTTCCAAGATTAAATACTGACCTAAACATCACTATCATTTCTTTAATACCAATCTTTACTGTACCATATGCTTGAAAAAATACAACTAGTGCAATATAAGAAACCTGCTGCCAGGATGGAGAATCTGTTAAAGGAATCACTTTTCTTTTAAGCCTTGGAAATACACTAACTCTGAGAAAACAGACACTTGGAAAGGACCTTGGTGAGCTATGGTCCATTGTCAGAAATGTTGCAATTAATTAGCAGCCAGAGTTTCCAGAGAGAACAAACTCTGACATGATGGAATGACTCCTTGCAGAGTCTCAGCCCCCAAGAGTTTCGATGCTGGCACAGTTACTGATGCGACTTCTACATTAAATTAATCTAAAGAGGGAGCCACAACAAAGGACTTCCAAATGAAATGAACATTCAGTAGCTCATGCCTGTTTGGTACTTGCTTACTGACCATTGCTTTTTCAATTGTAGCATTTTCAGGAGGTGCAGTCATGGTGGAAAACAAAATTTTATGGCCCTTCTACTTCTGTAAGTCACTTACTACTATTATGAGTATTCTGTGGGTTGCATAAGAGTTGATTGTTTTCTTTTTCAGCATAGAAGAACTTTTGCTTCTGTCATAAAAGTATTTGCATTGACTTGTCCAAGTTTTCTCCACATGTAGTGAGTTATCCCACCAATTCCAAAAGCTTCTGTCATCTTCAGGATATCTCCTGTTGGCTCTCAGTGAGTAAAGATTCCAAACCACTGCTGTAGCTGGCAGTCTGAAGAGTCCTTGAGATCCTTCTTTAATTTAACTGCACAATTTTGATGCACTTTCCCAAGAACAAGATAAGAAATCATGTAACTTGCAGTGAATCTCAGTGATGAAGCTATCCAGCATGGAATGAATTAGCTGCCACTGTCTGAAAATCGCTTGTGTGAGGTAAAAGCATTTTAAATGATGAATTAAATATCATGGCTCTAGTTGCATGAATGAGCAAATAAAAAAGAATGGTATTGCCACATAGCTTGGTGAATCTTCCAATCTTTCCTGTGTACAGATGTGTCATCTCAACAAAGGCCTCTTTGTTTGCTTTCAGTTTCTAATTTCTATTTCATCCTTGGAAGAGTTATGTGTAGGCACAACAGCCTTCCTCCAGTAAACGCTCCTTCAGTATTATCCAAGCTGGATGTGATTCACACAAAATGAAGCAAAAAACGAGCTTCTCATATGTGGGCAGAATGAGCAGAATTGCTTCCTTCTCCTGGTCCAGTTTACCTCATCAGAGATTCTTTTGAAGAAACAATTTTTTTGTTCTTTCATATTTCAGTTATTTTTTCTTCATCCAGGTCAGTCTGCACAAAAGGCAGAAATTGGGAATCAATTATTGCTACCTGTGTTCCTTTGAAGCTTGTTTCTGCAAATATTGCTACAGTCTAGATTCCATCCCTTCAATTTAAATGAACAATTGGTACTTTAGTGACCCCATTTTCTTGTAGCTATTTCAGGAATTAGAGCGGTTAGCAAAGACTTACTGGCAATAACAGCTGATAGTGCATGGCAGAATGATTATTCCCTGTTCATTCCCTATCTATTCACAAACTGCAACTGTGTTTCAAGGGGAAAGAAGCTTCCTTGAGTGCACTCAGTTTGTGCCTGCTTGGCTTAAAGGCTCAGGTGCAGGCATGAGGCTCAGAAATTCGGTCCATGCATTTGCCTCTGGTGATTCTCTGTGTCTCTGCTTCCCCAGGGACTACAGTCACTGGTGTTTCCTTCTGTGCAGCAGTGTCTCAGCATCCCTTTGCATGCCACAGGCCCCATGGGAGTGTGCCATGAAACACTCTCCAGAGGTGCTAACTGCACCTCCACAGCATGGGAAGCATCCTGCTTCCCTCAGGAAACTCTTCCGCAGTGCAAGGCTGCAAACAGCATCCCTGCCACACTGGCAGCCAGTCAGAGACTGGGAGCTGAGCCCAGCTCCCAGATTAGCTCTGCCTCTTGTGACTGCTCTCACCAGCTCCCCTCTGCTGTGGGAAGCCCAATCAGCCTCCCACACTTGCTCAGGCTCTTGATTTCTGGACTGAGATTTCTCTGCGCTGAGTTTAACCAATTTAGTGGGAAATAAACTTGTGGAAATCAGATTCCAAAGCACTCCTCTGACAGTGTGCAATTTCCTCCTGCATTTGAACAAGCATAACAGACCCAGAAAAACCCCATGTGTGTAGTCACAGGTTTTGTTTTGAACACTTCTCCCATGAAAGAGGACAGCTACTCCTTTACAGAACAATTTCCCACAATTTTTAACTACTCAACCACCTCATAAATATTAATTTGCAGTTAATAAGTTGGGGTTTTTTTGTGCTGATAATTTGAAATTTTGCTACAAATGTCTGGCCTGTCAAAGCCTGCATATTAATTATAAGTAAATGTGACTCCTCATCTTTATAAGGAAACAGTAGTTTAATCTCAAGACTGTCACTTTTCATTGGGAATGATGAATGATATCTTGGGAATGACACTGACAGCAGTGTCAAAAAGCTTATCACAGCTGATACTTCAAAGCATCTCAGGTTTAGCTAATAGTTGAAACAATAAGGAGATCATTGGCAAACCAGTGAACAACTCCACTTGTAATTTTCCCATGCATAGGAGTCCAGGCTATTTTATGGAAGAATTACTAATTTGTGTAGTGGTATAATTGAGAAGTCCATTGTCATTCCTGCTTTTGGAATAAAACTAAGGGCAGGTTGATATTTTTGACTAGTGTGCACATAAATGCAGCTTTTCCAAAATGTGCTTCGAACTCTTTCTACTATTGTTATTAACAGGCAGGTCAGCAAAGTCCTCAGCACACTGTAGGTGCCATTATAGGAACCACGGCTAAATGCAATGGAGCTTTAAAAACATGATCCAAAATAGGGAGGATTTGTTCTTGTGTTTCTCACAGTGGCTTTCATTGCAGGTCCAGCCAAGTATGTCACAGTTAGAGCTGCAGGAACTTACTTTCAGCAGAGGTGTTCTTGAAAATGTGTCCCTATGATATTGGTTGAAGCTGCCTCTCCAAGCTCTCTGGGGATATGTCTACAAAATATACTACAAACAGATGCAAGTCACTCTGTCACTTGCTCCAAATTGATATGAAGCTCTATGAACAATGTTCACATGGCCCCAGTGGGCTTCTGCTTCCCAGCTTGCGTGCTCTCCCTCTCATTGAGGCTTGTTATCTCAATACCCTGCTGTCAGCTCTGAGCCCATGTGTTGGCAAAATATTATGTATAGACATCTTCTGCCTAAGAAACAGCCTCCAGAGCTCCTTGAGCCCAGACTTTCCCCAGACTCTCATCTCCAGCATCAGACTTTTTGTTTTCCCTGGAGGTGGAATCTTGCAGGTTTCCCATGCAAGACCAGGATTTGACTACCAGAGGCAAAACAGTGCTGCTGTAACCATTTCCTAGTATTTCCTAGAGGAAATGTGTGTGTGTAAATCTGTGCCTGATTTTCTTAAAAACAAAGAATTTTTTTGTTTAATGAAGCTTGAACTGAAATTGTTTTTAAAAATCTATCTGGCATAGTTAGTTTCATCTAATCTGACACTTCCTCTAAGGCAAAATTTAATAAACTTTCCTCTTCTGTGTATGACCAAGGTACTACTGAGAAGAACTAAACAGCTTCTGGTTCTTGCTTGGACCTGAAAGCCTCCCTAAGCCAAAGGAAATCCCCATTTCTGCATGTCCCTGATCACAGATCCACCTCTCATTTGAGCTGTGTAAGCTCAAATCACATACTTCTGCAGTTAGTATGAGAACCAGCTTACAGTACAGTGCTGACAGAGGAGGACCAGAGCACTATGTATGTATCAGAAATAAAACTGTCATATAATTGTAAGGACAAGAGGAATTGCTTTGTCAGAAGCTCCCAGATACAATTAGGAGTGTTTCTCTGCACCTAAAATGCAGCCTATAAAGATCCATTTAGATATCTGTTACTCTTTAAAAAAATAAAACCACCACTTCACACCACCTGGGTAGCTTGGTAGGTCATCCTTAAATATATAATGCCTGGAGAGCAGAGGCACTGTGCTGGTACTCATGGCCACAGCAGTTTGTGTGCTGCTCCTCTCTGCTCAGAGGCTGACATCCATCCCTGTAGATGATTTTGTTGTGCAGAGCAGCTCTGGATTTGTGCAGATTGTTCTAAAATAAACCTTATACACACACACACACACACACACACACACACACACACACACATATATATATATATATAAACATCAGTCATTCAGTGACATTTAATTCTAATCTGCCCCAAGGGGTCTATTAATAAGAGACTCATTTACCTTGCCTTCAGGGTGGGTTGTAACAGGAGGTGCTACAGTGCTGCTCTCATTGGAAAAAATATCTGCATCCCAGGCTTTGCTGTCTCCATATAAACTTCCTTTAGTCCAGTGTACAAGCTGTATATATTGTCTGTTTAAATTACGAGTAGGTGAGTAGTGGGAAGCCATGCTGACACGATAGATCTTACTTGTCTTGACCAACTTGTCCCAGGACTCTTACCTACTGCCTCTGTCCATGGCTTCAGGAACTCCATTTGAGCTCAGGGCTTCCATCCCATTCCTGGGTCATGCTGTGGTTATACTTTTCTTTAGTTTTGTCTTTGGATTTATCTTCTGCTGCTCCTGTCTTGATGCCCTGAAAGGTCCACAGGACTGATTTGTGGCTTTGCCTGCTGGGGAAACCTCCTGCCAGCTCCCTGCTCTGCCTATCCCATTTGGGTGCTGTGGGGCCGCTCCCTGGTTGGTGAGGTTACTGTTCTGCCTGTGCTGTGGTCACTCTTGACTCCTAGATTTTGTTTCTTTCCAGCACCCGGCTTCTCTTGTTAAAAAAACAGCAGCAAGCAGGGCTGGCAAACTGAAGTTGCTGGTTATACATCTCCTGGGCAAGACGGATGCAAGGCATCCAGTGCTGCTCAGAGATCATTATTTTTACAACTGGGGGGTCTAGAGACTCCTGTCACTTTGGTAGCTTCTTGCATGAGGCACTGCCAATGGAGACTGTCAGGGAAGTCATAAAAATGCCCTGTCTCAAGAGCCAGTGATGACGTCAGGGGTGTGGAGAAGAAAACAGGGGAGTGCTGCAAAGAAACTGGAACTTCCCGTGAAAAAGGAAGAAATAAGAGTTCAGCTTGTCAGGGACCTTGTCCTTTTCCTCATTAATCATGACATTCAGGGTATATGCAAAACAGCACAAAGCACCTTGACAGATTTATCCTGTAGTTATTCTACAGGGTTTCTGTTTCACTTCTATGTTTCCACAGTTAGAAGATACTTGTGAAATGTTGGTGACTATAGTGCCAGGATGAATGTACTGTCACAAAATCAGTAGATATGCAACGGAGCAAAACCATAATAGGCAAATATATTAAGAGATACTTAAATATTGAAAAGAAAGGTTGTGCATCTTCAGGATTTGACTCTACTTTCAGCTTCATTATTTAAAATGTACCTGCTAATGCCCTACTAATATAACTAGATGTAGGAGAATAACTATAGGTAGCAAACATGATACGGCTTTGGAAATTTCTTTGTGTGACTTGTGGATGGAAAATCAGATTAGTTATTCAGCACAAGCCTGGCACACATCTGGAAAGGAAAAAGATTGAAGTGACTTTAAGCTTTGCCTGTTTTTTCACCCTATCTGAACATGATATGAAAGGCTGCTTCTCCATTCTGCCGGCAGAGAAAACAAATGGATTGTCCAAGAGAGCAATTTCCAACATATTAATGGTAAATTGAAAAAAATGCATCAAAACAGGAGGCTCCATGTCAAGAACATCAATTCCCTTCACTCCCCATTTGGCCTTGGACAGCCTTTGACTGAAAGCATTGCACTGAAGTGAATGACAAGTGGAGAATGGAAGTGATGCATAAAGGGAGTGTGGGGAAAGACAGCAACTGATATTGGACCCTCACCAGTAGCCCATGTGTCTTGTTGCTGGAATACAGTGGAGATGGATGGGAGAAGGCAGGAAAAAGTCATCTGCTTCAGGAGGTTGCTTAATAGACAAACAGCTAAAGCAAAGGGAACATACAGAGGCCTAATAGAGAAATCTAATCAGATTCCCATCAGCTTTTTCTGGACAATAACTGTGTATTCTGGTATAAACCTGATACCAGTGCTTTACATCTCATTCTTTCAGCCACATTTTCAGAGGTCAGAGTCCCTCCACCAATGTGTTTTAGAGCATCAGCTGTGCTACCTTAGGTCTTGGATGCTGCTGTGTTTCACAGAGTTAAGCAACAGACGATGCTTTAAGGAGAGTCAGGGAAAATTCAGGGTGTGCAAGATCCTTATTTATTGTTTGTTTGGGAGATACACACAGAAGGCCTGAAACCTGGCAGGGTTTATACAAGGAAAAGGAGTCCAGCTCTAGGATCCAGAGCTGAGTTGGTTTTCCCAGCCATCCATTGGGATTCTGTAGGAGAGAAAAGGATTTTATCCTGAGTTTCAAACCTCAGATTAATATTTCAGGAACAAGCACATTTTTCCTGTGTTTTTGCCTGCAGGTGGTCAAAGCTTCACAAACTTGATCTTGAGTTCAGACCACTGTAAATGCAAAGCCATGGCCAGCAGTTGAACACTAGAGAGATGGAGAAAGGCTGCATGATGGATCTTTCCAATTTCTTCATGCATCAAGATGAAAGTCAAGACAGGGGGACATAGACATTGTAAAGAAATGTGCTTTTAGCCTGCAGTCTAACCTGTTCTGGTGGTTTCCATTGCCTTTGGCAATTCACTGGTACAAAAGGAAATATTGATTTAGAGATATGTCATAGCATAGTATCTTTCCTATTAAATACAGTGGGGAATGGAGAATTCTGAGTATTGAATTTCAGAAAGCAAAACTTTATCAGCTATTGCAGCAGACTTTTCCAAACCATAGAAAGTACTATCAAAACATAAATGTAAAATCAGAGCAGTCATGTAATTTGATAGGTTTTCTTCACTACCTTTCTCATGCTCCCACACTACAGTTAGCATTTGAGCTCTCCTGTCTCAGAAGATGCCAGCAGCATGGAAGAATGATGTGCACTTCCAGCTGTGCCCAGCTGCTCTGCAGCCAGCAAAGTGCTATGGGGCAGACCCATTTTTTCAGATTTCTACCAGCACCACTATTGGAGGGTGTTGGCTTTCTGAGGGTGTGATGTTCAAACTGTAATTTTTAACTTCACTTCACGGCAGCCCAGCCAGCCACTCACCTAAGATTATTAAATGTTGGGTTTTGCCTGTTGAGCTCTGGCAGACTGTTCCATGAGTCCACTTATACCAGGAAAACTCTTAGAGAAGTTGGCTGGCTCTGTAGGTACCCTGCCAATGAGAACTGGACAGGCTGCAGTGTTTATCTTGCTGATTTGTGAGCATTTAATTTTTCAGATGGGAGACTTTGGTTGCAAAAATGCCATTGAAAAAGCTAAAGCAGCAGCTGTGAGTCTTTCTCAAAGGAGCCTCTCTCCTGGATGTCACGGGGTATTGTTAAAAATTGGTGCACACGTGAGTCATAAAATCTCCCTGTATTATATAGATGCCTAAAGCAAAGAAGAAAAAAAAAAAAATAAAGCTTCAAGAAAAGTTCTCCCTTAGTCTGGAAGGAACTGAAGGCTCTGGGTGATACTTCTCTGGTACCATATAAGAAGTTAAGAAGGAAAAAAACCCACCTTAGCCTTGTTTGGAAAATAAGGTGGGTAAGAATTTACAGGCATTTCTGGTTTATTTGTAAATCAAATGGCGGGTGATATCAGCTTCAAGGAACTTGAGAGCATGAGGTGTCTCAGCTGGGATGAGAATTTGACACAGTTTTGAGTAGTTGGGTTCTTGGTGTTGAGCCAAATCCTGCAGCACCAGGTGTTGGCCAGGTGCTACCAGGTCAGGTTACCCTCAGAAGTGACTTCATGCAACTGGAGATTCAATACCTTGTTTCTGAGCCTTTTTAGAGAAGCAGTGACTCAGCTGGAGCTCTTCCATCTGCTTGTGCCTTGAAATACAGAGGTATGGCTTAACTTTTCCCTAAAGACTAAGAGAAAGCTGTCTCTTTAGCCAGCCTAATCTTCCTTTCACTCTTTCAGAAAGCTCAGATTTATTTTGTCCTGCTTTGCAGGATTCAGCAGCAGAGAATGTGACCTGCCTCACATTTGAAAGAAAAATAATTTAAAAACATTGTTAGTCATCCTTATCTGTTATTTTTGATATCTTCTTGTAGAAGACATGATTAGGGCTACAAAAGGCTAAAAAAATATTCTGGGTCTGAAAATGGAAAAAGCAATCAAGAAAATAAAGGCAGGGAGTACCTTCTCCTGCAACATTTATGTTTTGGAAGGTCAGTAGGTAAGACATGTTACAGGTAAAGTGAAAATCACTTATGGCATGATTCTTACTTGAGCTAAATAAATTTAGCTCCAAATAGTGTTTTTTTCACAAGCTCCTTCTATGGCAGCAGTGCAGGCAAAGGCTGCCTCTCCTAGGTCAGTGCTTGGGGCACCCTGCTGTCTTCAGCAAGGCTCAGAAATGTAAACCAGTCACCACCCTTGGGATATCCCAGGCTGAGGACACATACCAATGAGCAAGATTATAGGAACCTTCTGCAAAAAAAAATTCCTGCAGTTGGCTGAGGTGCACTAAAGTCCTCTTGAGGTGTAAACCTTTTCTACGCTCAACGCAAAGTGAGGAATGAGAGTAAGAGGTGATGTCCAGCCTCAAAAGAACAGATGGCTCTTGGTTCCCTTCACTGCAAGCCTGTCCTCCTTCAAGCAGACCTGCTGCTGTGTCTCCATCTTCCCAAAGCTGTTACTGAGTCCATCCAACAACAGGACAGCAACCTGTGGTCCTCTGGGAAGAATATTTTCCTTTAAAAAAACACAGCACAGCCGGCTTCAAGTGCTGAATACCTAAACCAAATGATTGCAGTAAAAGCCCACTTGGGGCTCATTTCACAGCTTGCTGCTGTTGTCCTTAGCTGAGGTGGCCAGACTGTCAGAGGTGCTGGGCACATGCACCGGGGAGTCTTTTTCATTGCCATTATTTTAATTGGGTGCCCTGCAGGCAAACTACTTCACAGGCTGATTAAATTTGTGAATAATAATTATTTTATTAAGGTATACTGTACAATTAGGAACCTATCTTATTATGTATGTTTTTCCTTTTAATCTTTTCACTTCATGTAGTATCTACAAAATTAGCCACAATACTTCTGTTTAGGAATGATCAGAGGCAAGCTGAAAACTAAAGCTAGAAAATATTGCAAACCTTCTGTTCCTAGATTTAAACTTGCAAATTTGCAGTATTAATTACATGTACAGGTGTTATGCAACCCATGTAACGTTTGTTATGCTGCCTTAAGAACTGAAGAACTGTAGTTTACTTTTGGTTTACATCTTTTTCTTCTGAAGGAAGGTGCACATTAAGAACACCTTAAAATGTACACCAGTTTAGACTTATGAGGATGGAGGATATTTGTGCTCACAGTAATGAAAGGTCTTGAAAAGTTTTTTAAGCTGCAGCAGACAGAGAGCCAGCATGTCTCTTTTTGGTGGACAAGTGCTCTTGTGTCCTAGGATGGATCTGAAGCAAGCACCAAGTTCTGTGGGTGAGAAGAGCTCTGCTGGCATAAGCAGATCACTTCAACTAGGCCCTGGGAGAAACATGGATTCAGCTTCTTCTCTGCTGTTAGAATGAAAGACTGAAATTAAGCATATTGTAAATCTTCAAGTAGTTACTGAGAAAACAAGCTGACAAAATAGGAGCATTTCTGATTTGGTTTTTAGCCAAAACACCAGCACAGGGAGTGCATTTTGCCCCGCTCTAACATGTCCTTGTTTCTTAAATGGTATTCTTTATGAATACTCACCTTCAGTCTAACATGATATACTATAGATATATCAGATACTGCCCTATTTGTGACAGCAGGACTTTGAACTGCTGTTATACTTTTCAGAGAGTCCTGAGCAAGCACAGCAGCATACACCACCACTCCTGTTAAAACATGGGAAAAAATGATTTTGCCAAAATTCAGTTGTAACTGATTTCCCATGTTTCAGCTGGAGTTGCAGGTCTGTGCACTAATTTGGATCCTAATAGCCCAAGATTAGTGAATGTGTTCTCTGCCTGGCTGCATGAATGAGGTCTGATGTAGCATGGCAAAATTGAGATTCCCTGTGTCAAGATGCTCACCATCAATGATGAATGGCTGGAGCTGTATATTAATCTAGGTCTGGTAAAAACAGGCAGAGGAGTATCTATAAAGATTTTTTTCCAAGGATTGCTATCAATACTATTTATCAGCTTAATAGCATGCTATAGGGGGAGGTCTGGTTCAGGCCTCCCTTAACTTTCAGCTGAGTAATGCCCACAGCAGTGGGTGTTGGGAATGTCGGCTCTCTCCCTCCTGCGGGACAAGCAAAGTGTCAATAAGGTACACACAAGTTAGCAATTTCAGTTCAAGCTTCCTGTAAATAAGCCTCAGCCTTCTGCTGTACATCAGGGTGATGAAGAGGCGAATGGTGCTGCTCGATTCCCACGATAGCCATTTCTTTTTCCTTTTGACTTAAAGAAATGTCAGCCTACTCTTGACACATTTGAAATATCTGCACCGTGGCCTGAAAGACCTGTTTCAGGACCTGCTAGAAGACATATTTCATGTTCCTATTTAGTTTCTTTTTCTTTCTTTTTTCTTTTTCCCTGAGTCTTGGATAAACTGTTTGCTAATGATTTGCTTTAATGTTTCAGATTGTATTGTAGGAAACACTGCTCTTAGTCATACAAAGTAACTGCCAAGTTACAACTTTTTCATTAATATTAATTAGCAAGGCTATTCAAGTGAGGAAAAAATAATAAAGATCCTTTTCCCAAGTCCCCTACTATTATCCCCACATCAGTCAGTCAATTCCATCTTTCTTTACCAGAGTTCATTTCTAAAATATATCCAAAAAGCACATTCCAGCCATGTCTGTACATTGAGAAGCTGCTCTCTTTCTCCATTTGTTTTACTGGAATGACTCAGAATAAAGCAATTTATACAGGAAAAACACCTCAGCATCTCACCTGTTAGTATATTTTTTCCCCCACTCATGCCATAGTTGGGCTGTGGCAGATCTTTCCACATAAAGGTATTTCCTGCCAAGGGAAGCAGAGGCAATGCTGTTGCCTTTCCAGGGTCTCAGACGGTGTAGAGCTGGATCTGCCTTGCTCCAGCTTCTGCCTTGAGCCAGGGGAAGTGATGCCTGGGTCAGCAGCAAATTTGGGAGCTGCCATAACAGCACCCAACCATGTTCAGAACACCTCCCTTTTGGCTCAAATTACATTAATTGAATAAGAAAAATTGTTTTCCTCAACAATCTGAGGGTTTTTAGAGCCATTTATAAGCTCTTGGTCCCTCCCAAGCTGCCACAGATCCTGAGGGCAGAGGCAGTCCTACCAGTAGAAGGATTTTTTTCTTTCCAGACACTGCTCAAGCAGGTTTCCTAGGGACAGTGACAGAGCAGGTGAGATACTGGCTCAGAAAGACAGCACTTTCTCCTCCCATCCCCATGGTTTCAGAACAGAACCAGTGTTGTACCACGGAAGAGATGTCAGCTATATTATACAAACTTACTTTGAGATGATAGAAAATATTTTAACCATCATTCTCCTATCTGAAAATATTACTTTATTTGTTATTTTCCTTTACTACTAAAGCGTTTTAGACTATTGATCTTTGCTAAATGGATCTAGTCAAGAATGGCTGTGCAGTAACATCTGGGATGAAAATCCCTGGGGAGACTGAACAGAGGGGATGTCTGCTACCAGTTAGAAACTCACTTTATAACTATGCTAGGGTCTGTGTTTTTGCTCTATCAGCTTGCAGAGGAGACTCATGCAGGGCTGGGGCAGGAGAGTCACTACAGCCTCTATGCTCGGGCAGCACCCTGGGCAGGTCTGCTCAGACACGAACTCAGAGGCTGACTTGGGCATGAACCCAAAGCAGCTGTCCTGCACCATCCCAGGATAATGGAGAGGATGAGAGAAGAGAGTAGCTAAGTGCCAGAGAAAGGGCTTATGAATAGGTGTCCTTTGTGCAGCCTGTGGTCAAGTGAGTCATTGCCTATAAATCTTACCTGAACCTAAACATTCCTTGCTCACGCCAGAGCGGAGCATGAGCTTCTCAAACCCACAGTGAGAAATTGCCAACCATTTGGGAACAGGTGGAGCAGTGCAAAAAGGAACTGAATAAGGTTTAGCTGACCTGCAGCAAAGTGAGAAGAGTTGAGCTCCCTGCCACAGGATACAGTGGGTCAGAACAAGTGGTGGAATAAGCCAAATGCTGAACATCAACATTATCTGAGGAGTGGTTGTGGGAAGTGACATGAGCTCCTGGCAAAGGAATCCAAGGGAGGCAACCTCCAGAAGAGTGGCAGCAACAACCCTTAAGGCAGGGGGATTTTTGAAATGCCATTGCTATTTTTCAGTGAAACAGTTTAATGATATTTAGAATTAGATCACTGGCTGCCTTGGGAACTGTACCTTAAGCTTTGATAACCCTCATTTTGGGAAGTAGGTGTCACTTAGGGCTTATTTAAAGGTGGCTGTTTTTTTAACCCTCATGGCTGTGTGAGAGATGATCATGATCTATAGAGAACCTTGGGAAATATGTTTTATTTACCCAGAGAAAAAAAATTACAGAAAAATTTTCTCTTTGGTTTTCTAAGACTCATGTGCCAACCTAAGGCTGAATGTTCCATCAAGACCTGGCTGGTTAGGATCAAGTGGAAGGTGTCCCTGCCTCTGGTAGGGAGGCTGGTGATCTTCAAGGTCCCTTCCAACCTTCTATGATTCTGTTATTCTATGGTTCTATTCTATTCTATTTGGCTTTCCCAAGGCCAATGCAGGTTGATAAAAACAAAAGCCCTCCTGGCTCTGAAGGTCTGTCACAGTGGAGAGATAGAGCCAGATGAAGGGAGATCCTAAATCCAAATCCAAGCTGGTGGCCACATCTTGGCTCCCAAGCAGAGGAATCAGCCATCAGGTTTAGTCAATTTCTCTGCCTCTGTCTGGGAAATAATTCTTCAGTATTGTGGAGAATAATGTGTCTTATTTCTATCCTAATTCTTAGTGAAACTAGTTATGCGTTAAAGGAGCTTTTTGTGTCTGCAGCTTTCACTCTGTCTTCTGAGACGTATCTGTCCTGGTTTCAGCTTCCTGGTAGCTGCTGAAGTGCTGTGTTTTGGATTCAATACGGGAATAATGTAGATAACACACTAATGTTTCAGTTGTTGCTCAGTAGTGCTTAACCCCAAATCAAGGATGTTTCAGTTTTCCATACTCTAGCCATGAGAATGAGAGGAGAGCTAATGCCTTTACAATTTGATGGGTGACAGTATTGGTGTTAGTGTCTTTGAAATGGGTCTTAATACCTGTACTAACTTTGGGCAGCAGGTTTGTTGCAGAAACCAGACAGCTTGGCTCCTTAAACAAACAAGTGGGTCTGCACAAGCCTAAACTTCTGAACTTTGGGGTAAATAATAGATTCAAGGGGGGAATACATGGAATGCAGTTTAGGAAGGCTGTACCTTCCTATTACCTCAGCCAATGGGGAAAGGAAGGGGGCAACTTGCAGCTGGGAGTTTAGGAGAAAAGGAGGCTGCGCCCTCCAAAACCTCGAGAGAGACAAGCTGGTGGATGTGGGCTCCAGTGGATTTCCTCCCTTTATTTGAATAAAGCTGCAGGACTCCTCTGTCTCCTTTTTGGACATAGGCCTCTAGTGTTTGTGGATTTTCTTGACAGATGGGGCCTTGTCCAGGATCCTTCCACCATTTGGATGCAGCACATGCAAGGGAGCTGGAGGTGCACCTCACCCAGTTTTGGTGACCAGATCCTGCTGGCACTGGCTGGCACTGGGTGATTGATTGGGCTCCCGAGACTGTCCAGGAGACAGACAAGAAGCAGACCAGGACTGGGAAGAGTCCACAGGATACAGACACCCAGAGGCAGTGGTAAGGAAAAGTCAAAAAGAGTCTTGGCAAATCTCACCAGTGAGTACAACTTCAAGGAGTAAAACATGGCATGATGGGCAGGGTGGGAAGCAAAGTAAAGTCAAAACAGGGTCTCAACAATAGGGATGGTGATCCCAAAATACTTCAGAAGGGTCCTTTGGGAGAATGTTGACATGGTTTGCACATTCTCCCAGAGGTAGTTAAGGACATGGATGCCCAGAGGAGGCAGCTTACCTCCTCCCAGAGGAGGCACCAAAAAGGGTCTCGGCAACCCATGTCCAGAGCAGGCAATATGGTGTTAGTTTGGGAATGGATTGGTTGAAAGGGAGTGAGTGCAAGTCTTTTGTATTACCAGCTTCCAGGAGAGGTATATAAAAGATATGAAAGAAGGGATGAAGAAAAGTTAAAGGTACAGGCAAGGACAATGGTAGTTTTTACAACACCTGATGGGAAAAAGTGCAGGGAGCCCCAGGACCAAAGGGAAGGGGGTGGCTAACAGGACAGCAATTGGGAAGGAATTAATGTGTCATTTGTAAAAAGGAATATTAGAAACAGATTCTTAAGGGTGTCAGGATCTGCTGTTATTCCAGGGGCTCACCCCACTGGAGCCCTTGCTGAACCAAGAAGAGGGTTTCCGAGCAGACACGGGAACCTGTCTGATTTTAATTTTATGCCAAAGGGGGAACAACTGTTCAAATATTCTTTTGATAAGTGGGAAAGATGAGCAGGTGCATTTTATTCAACCACCACTGGTGAATGTGTGTGTGTGTGTATGTGAATTACCACTGTGTGTGTTATCTTCATAGCTGCCTCTGCCCATTTTCTTCAAACACATTGGACAGTGTTGTGAGAGGCCAGGAAGAATGAGAAATGAACGGTAAGTTGGCTTGTGTCCACTGAGTTGTTTCATAATTGAAACACCTACCATGAGGCAGGTGAGTCCTCTGGCTCGCTCAGATCCTGCTGCTGAGGAGCCAACTCCTTGAGAAGAAGACTGGGAGGGAAGCTGTGGGAGAGTCTGCTTCACATCCCTGCCCCTGCCAGCCTGGTTATGATGAGCTGATGTGGGTACTGCAGGCTGCCCCCCCCGAGAGTGAGGGTGCAGAACATCCGGGAGTGCTTGAGTGTTGGAACCCCGCAGACTGAAAATTTCAGGCTTTCTGAGCCTGAGGGGTGCTGACCCTCAGATAAGCACTGCATTTGATTTGAGGCCTTGGAACAAATTTCCGAGATTGTGTGACAGCATGGGGGTTGTGGGTGGGTAGTTTGAGTGGTGTTGTGTGAGCTCACAGGGTGAAAAACTTAGATTTGGGGTTTTGGTATATAGTAATGTGTGTGGGCCAACATGGAGGATTCAGAGTGTTGTCTTTGTTCTTCTTCACTGATTTGGGTGGTTTTCTCTAACTGGATGAAAAGGATCCAATTGCGGGCCTTGAGTGGTCATGATTAGGTCAAAAGTATAAATAATATAGGTGTCACCTTGGTGTTGGGTAATTATCTCTTAGCCTTGGTAAGAATTAGAAGCTCTCCATTTTGTCTCATTTCTCTAACTTGTAAGTAAGAGCTCATGCTTTTTGAGACTGTAAATACTGAAAATAGATAAGATATCATAAAAAAACAAGACCAAACTCAGCTCTTTCCTGAGTCTTTCATCCTGACCTCGGCCAAGATAAAGCAGACAGAATTGTAATACTTGAGGTCACAGGGGTTACCTGAGGTAGTTAGGGTTGATCTGAGGTCATTGAGCCCCAACAGGGGTTACTTGTGGTCATGTGGGGTTACCCAAGGTCATTGAGTGCCTGAGAGAGGTAACTTGAGGTCACCGAGTCCCTTGTAGGGGTTACTTGAGGTCATGTGGGGTTACATGAGGTCATTTGAGCCTCTGGTAAGGGTTACTTGAGGTCATGGGGGTTGGGGTCGTTGAGCTGACTTGCGGTCATTGGTGTTCCTGGAGGCCATTTGGGCTTGAACAGGAAGACCAGTTAGCACAGGTGCTGCCTATGGCCTTTGCTGTCCATAGAATCGAACCAGGATGGCAGAGACAGCACTCAGGACAGCTGAACACAGGTGGACCCATCACACTTGGGTCAAGGCCTTCAAAGCCCCAGAGATTTGGACTTCTCAACTGGAAAAAAAAGATGGGCAGTCTTGGCTGTCAGTAGCCACGGACAAGGCCCTCTAGTGATTAATGGACTAATATGAACCGTCATTGTCCGCTTTATTCTCTTTATTTATGTGCCAGAGCTCCCCGAGGCACAGCACCGTCCCTTTAAAGAGCCCCTGGGGCTGCAGCCCCTCCATACCCTGCTGCTTCCTGAGCACGGACAGCTCTTCCTCGGCCCTCACCAGTGCTGCCGGCAGCATCTCCCTCGTGCCGCACATCCACATCCAGGAGGGGCGGGAGAAGACAGGGATGAGACAGAGAAAAGTCCCATTTCTCCCCCGGAGCTAGGGTGTGACTGAAAATCCACCCACGACGCCACGCAGTGGCAGCAGAGGCAGCACCGACCGACGGCCAGCAGTCCTGAGAATCCCGGCTGGCACAGTGGAAGCAGAAGGGAGGAGACGGCCCCATTTTTCCCCGTTTTGTCCCGGTTTGCCCCGTTTTGTCGGCGCCGGCCCGGCCTGCGGGGGGGCGCGGCAGCGGGACAGCCGGGAGCGGGGCGGGCAGGGCATCTCCAGCGGGCCACGGGAATTTCCACACCGAGAGAAACTTTGCCTTTTCCAGGGCACTGAGGCAAGCTGGGAGACAGCCCAGGCGTCTGCAGATTGTCTAGGAACGAGAGGCGCTGCTAGCGGGGCTTCATTTTTGCAGAGACAGCTCTGGATATTTTGTTGGCTGCAGGGAACTCTTCTGACACACACACGTGCGTGCCCAAGGTGATATCCTTCCCCATGCTCAGGTGGCAGGAACACAGCGTTATTTTTCCTAATCAGTATTAATATCAACTCAATTACAGCTGTCTGACGCTGCAGACAGAGCAAATCACAAGATCCTACGCAGAATAAATCCGTATCATCTGGCTTTAAATACCAAGCAGCATAAACCTGCCAGGACTTTTGGATTTTTAATTAACTGCTTGGAGTGAAATGGCCAGCAGAGAAACAGCTCCAAAATATCCAGGCCATATGCAATAACATTTAATCTGAAGGGAGCTGGAAAGCCCAAAATTGCTTTCTCCATGCTACAGAGTTGCCCTTTGCCATCCCAGGCACATGGGACAGAGATAGAAGATGCTCTGCATCCCACAGGGCCACCCTGTTTTCTGAAGTCAGTGCTGTGACAGGGAAATTCCCACTTTCCACCTCCTCAGCTCCCCAGATCTCCTGCCTCTGGGCCCAGTCCAATGTGAGCAAAGCAAGCAGTGCCTAAGCAAGCAGTGAGAGCTTTCTGATGTTTATTTACATCGCTGGCTCTGTCTCACCCGGTGGTTTCCCATCTGTTTGGCCATGTACTCATTAATACCAGGGAAAACCAGAACTTGGCACATCACACATCCTCACAGGCCACCAGGCCCTGAAGTTTTCATTGAGCATAGAGTTACAGGCAAAATCTCTGCCCAAAGATGGAGAAAGGAATTCAAGTCTACGGCAAGAGGCATTTTTCCACTTGGCAAATGCATGGGAGTTTTCAACTTGTCTTCTCAAGCCTCCTTCTCTAGTGAAAAAAAATGCTTTTAAGGGGAAACACCCAATCCCCCCTGCAGCCACAAGGCTGGATACCTGCTCTGTAGGGTGGTAATGCTCCCCTGTCCTCCCTCACCTGGAAACATTACCTGGGAGTCCTGTCATTCCCATGGGCAACATCTGTGGGCAGCAACTGCATATGCTGGCAAAAAGCTATTTTTGAGGCTGTGTTCTTGTCTGTGCTTCTTCTGCCTGCCCCTTTAATGTTCACACAAAGCCTCTTTGGTCTTCATTTGACAGGGCCCAGGAACTCCTGTGTTATCAGGAACACCAGTATCACTCCTGTGCTAATAATACTGAGCAAGGGGGATTAAACACATTTTGAGCATTTTCCACCATAAGCAAAAAGCCTGCAGAAAAATATTCTGAGATCCTTTATGTAAATCCACAACCCTGTCATACCTGGTGGGTTCTTAGCTGCAGGTACCAACCTGGATCAGTCTGAATGATTTTTTGGACCCTGTGTTCTTTGCTCTATGCCATTTTTCTGTTGCTCTTGTCTTTGTCTCTCTCTAAAGGAGCCTCTAATGGCAGATGAGGAAAATTGTCTGCAGGCCACCATGGCTGGATCACCACTCACACTCCTGCTGGTAACCCCCATGGAGGAGGAAGCATCCAGCATTGCTTCCAGGCATTGCAGATGTGCCCTAAACTGCTGCAGTAGACGATGCAATGAAGATGGGTGAATAGGGCTGGAAGCCAAAAACCTCCTGAATATTCCTCAGTTTTGCAGGGATTGCTCCGGCACAAATGCAAATGACTGCTAATACCTCCTCCTTCTCCAGAGCTGACATTTCCTGAGCAGAGCTCTCTTCTTTGACCTCTCTCTGTAAATATTGACATTGCATTCACAAGGATAATAGATTTCTGTCTGCTCTTACTGCAGCTGAATGTTTCCATTGGGACTGTTACTACTTCTTATGGCTGGAAATGCACCTGCACCAGCTGTGAGGCTCAGCATAGCCCCCCTGCCAGCCCTAATCCTCCAGGCTCTTAACAAACCACCACTGCCTCACCACCACGAAGCCACGATTCATCTTGAGACAGTGGGAAAGGAATATTCTCCTGACCTTTCTTTTTATTGTGTAAAGAGAAAAAACCCATGAATTTGACCACCTTCCTCCTAGAACTGTTCCTCTTTCTAAAGCACATGATCCCAGGGCAGGCATGCAGCATGAAAAATAACTTTTCTGTCACACATGACCCACACAGCCCCCCAGAATAATTCCACAGTGATGCCTGAGCCTCCCAAAGGAGGAATATTCTGAGGTTTTTGTTTTCCAGTAACAACCCAGCTATTTCTCCCCAAAATGAGATCACTGCCCTTCCCCATCACCCAGGGATGAGCCTCAGCACTTGCTCTAATGCTTTGCCTCCAAGAAAACTGCACTGCAAGGCATTGCTTTGCTCTTTCTGCTCGGTGTGCCCTCTCTTGCCATGTCACAGGCCTCCTTTAAAAGCAAAATGCTTTGGTGAAGCCTAAAAGCAGCTTTCTAAGCCTCTGTTTTCCACTGTATGAACATTTGGCAGGCTCTTGGAGGGCAGCTTAAGGCAGGGCTTCAGGAAGGCATTGCTTACCAGTGTGCAAGCACTGAGCAGTCCCCTTGAAAAAGAGTACCCAGGAGCTGTTTTTGCAGAAATGCCTGTTTTTCCCAGTTGTCTCATCCCCTTTGTTGTCATATTCAGACCTTTGCTTTCCCCCTCTCTCTCCCTAAATGCATCCTGTTTTGACACAGCCCTTACCTTTCACAGGAGCAGGACAACACCCTCGGTAGAGGTTTGGTGTTCGACACAAAGTGGCCATATGAGCAAGACAATTTCCCCCCTGGCTTTCCCTAGCTCCATGCTCCCCGCGTGGAGGTGGCGTGTTACGGATGTGCCAAAAGCATCCTTTCCTTGTTGCCAGCTCTGGCTTCACACACAGAAATAACCATCCCCCTTTTCCTGTTAGACATCTGGCAGGCACTGAGCAGGAAAAATATAGCAAGCTGGAATTTCCTTCACTGGGAGAAGCGCACACTGTTGTTTGGGCCAAACCTAAAGTTTCTCACTTACGATTTTTGCATATGAATGGGAATTCAGGCTTGGTCCCTGGAGGGACCATCATTATATGTATTAACAGACAGCTGGGCTTTAGAAAAAGGGGGAAAGCAGAAAAAAATAGATGTTTATTCTGTACTTAGGCAAATTCATATGAGGGGAATCATCTCCCATTCTCACTGCAGCACACTTTACTCTCTATAGACTCTGAATACATTCACTCATCAAGGCATATTGAGTAGCTGTTTATTAGCACAAGTTTGGTTCCCTTTCTGCATCCCTCAGACACACACAAATACAAGTCCTCAGTGTGGCCCATCTGGAGTGATTCTGTAGCTTTCTCTTGTCTGGGGGAAGCACAAGATCATATTTCTAGAGCATTAAATCTGGTTTGATAAAGGCTTTTACATTTTTTAGTTTTTATTACACATATATTTTGTATATTTTTAAAATATTCTCATATATTTTTATAACCTCCCTTCATGCTGTCACATCTCAAAGCTGGGATATTTGCACCGCCCCGTGGTAAACCTTCTGGTGAATGTAAAAGGGCCTTGCCATGGGTCAGATTCTAATGCAGGTAATTCCCAATTGAATCAAATCACATGGCTGATGAAACAAAAAACCCTATTCTTTCATTTGACTCCTGATTTATGAGCTCCAACAAAGTCACTGCTTCATCAGTGGGATGTTTCTGCAGTGTAAAAAATAACCTGGAGCACAGTGACCTTTGTTTTCATCTCTCTTTTATAATAAGATCTCTCCTCTCCTTGAATAGGTGAATAATACTGAAAAAAGAGCTTACAGTGAGATAACAGTGCCATCTTCGGGGACCAGACGCCCATACCATGACTGATGGAGGCACTTCACCTTGCTGGCTTTCCCCTTTTTGCCTGTTTCTGTTTGTCTGTTTGCTTTTTTCTTTTCTTTTGGCTCATGGGGAACCTAACGTGGCTGCATAGAAAGAGCCACAACGGGGTACTTCCCTTACCAAGCTGTACTCAGGCTTTCCAAATTTACAGGGGTCACCAGGATACTTATCTGTATTTTTGGAGTCTTATTTTTACACCCAAGCCTGCTTTCAGTGATCAAGTTTTATCTGTTTTGGGGTTTTTTTCCCCTTTTCAGCAGTATTGGGGTGTGACTGTCCCTAGACTGTGGCTTGCGAAACCCTGGGGCACTTAAATCCCCTCTCTATCACGAAGACATAAATAAGAGCCCTTTGAAATTAACTGAGTTTTTCAAGGGAAAGGTCTGGCTTAAAAACACTAGAATGTGGTGCCAAGAGGACTCCCAGTATCCCTGGCTGGTACCTGGGGGTCTCAGCCACTCATTACAGGAATGCTTCTGTTCCTGCAGAAGCTGAGCTGTTTATCAGCTGCTTATCAGTTACAGCCATGAGGATCTCTGGAGCATGGATGATTAACTAGCAGGAGGCAGGGCTCTTCTCTGCCCTCATACCCTCTGCAGCTCAAGCCTGGATCTGAATGCTCTCTCTTCCCATAATTTATTTCTCCATTAAATTTCTGACCAGGGCCCTGGCTTTGCAGCTATTGCTGTCAGCCTTTTGTCTTTCTGATTATGCTAACAGCAGCACTTGAATGCTAATTGCCTTCCCTGATGAAGCAATCACACAAATTCGGGGTTCTAGGGAGGGATGGACAGTACATGAGGGCTTTGACCCTGGCTGCAGGGGATGCAAATGCAGGGGGCAAGGATTCAGTCTCTTTGTCTGCTGCATAAAATGGGAGGCAATGAAGCACAGCTCGAAGGGATGGGAGAGGGATGAAGTTTTTGCAGGACTGATTTTTGTGCCCTGAAGCAACTATTCATGTTGATTTAGGACCCTGCACCTCTAGCACTCCCCTCCCGAGGGACAGCCCAACTTTGCCTCTGCCAGAGCCAACAACTTTCCCTACACAGAACATTTAAAATTATTTTATCTGTTCATTTTATTTGACTGCTTTCTCTGGGATACATGTAGCTGTTGCTACAAAAAGATTTTGGCTGTACAGCCCTGTTCTCCAAACCCTGGGTTTCAAAGGGATGAAGGGACCACTCATGCTTCCCTTTCCCCTTCCCGGGCCAAGGGAAGAACTCACATGGGCATGTTCAAGACCTTAAGTCACCCAAACCCAGGCTTTAGCAGCTGCTGAGCAAGCCAGTCCCTGTGTAGAGTTCAGTGTGCACTCAGCTGCTCACAGATTCTGGCTGTGAAACCCTGGTTTTCCACTCCAAAATACTAAATCCCCCAAAAGGGCCATTGCTTCCAAGCCAAATAAACATATTCTTTTCCCATCTGGGCACCATGGATTGACCTTTAGGTCTGTGAGTGACTTTCAAGCCCAAAAGCAATGGCCAAGCCAGGATGAAAGCCATGCCTGTGGCTTCCCTCCATCTAATTTCTCATTTCTTGCCAAATGCATGTTCCCAGCCACTTTATCCAGTCCATTCAATCCGCCCTTCCCTGCTTTGATGGCTGGTGACTGCCCAGTGGGATGGAACTTGGGGGATTGTAGCACTAGCGAGAACACCCATCCCTTTTGCAGCACCCTAGCACTACTTCCCTCCTCTCCCTCATGCTAGGACAGGAACACTAATGAAAGCCAAATCCTTCCCAGTGCCACACCCTGATGATCTCCATCTATCCCCCCTGCCTGGCTGAAAACACTCTTTTCAGCCTAATCCAATCTCCCTCCTGGACTATTTCCTGCCATTCACCATTTGTTAGCCATTCCCTAATTCTTGTTTTAATTAAGAGATGATCAGCCAGTGCTTCTGCATGTGTGTGCACATACAGCCATGCATCTCTATATTTATCTCCATACATACATTTAGGCCTCCCTCTCCCTCCTCCTCCAATAACTGGGTCCAACCATGAACCTTATGCATTTGAAAGCTATTAGCAAGTATTAGCAAGCCCTGAAGAAGTCCTGAGTCCTTACACATCTCATGGAAAAGGACCATAGGATACCACTTTGACAGCATTTTGCCCACTGGATAGGACATGCCGCTTCTTATATATATANNNNTATATATATTTTATGAACATATAATTTCCCTACCTTCCTTTTTTTTTCTCCCAAAGAAATATTTTTACCTTGCATGCCCTTTTTCTCAGCGGCTCCACACACCGTATTTCTTGAGGAGTAAATGATTAAATTTTAGAGCCTAGAGTTTCATGTTTAAATGTCAAGCTTGAAACACAGACCTCAGAAGAGAAATCATAGGATTTCTATTTTCTTGTAATAAATATGGTCTTTACTGGGAGCAAACCAAGAAAACGGCAGGCAGCCTATCTCACAGTTTTTCTGCCTCTTTTTTCAGCTTGGAAGATTTTTCTTTTGGTTTTGTAGTTAAAAAATAAGCTTTGAGAGAAATAAGTAATCTTCACCAGCACAAATGCATCCACTGGCCATTTAAAGTGGAGCTTGAAGAGTTCTGGGGTCAAAAAAAACCTGGTGAGAGCTATTAATGGGTTATGAACACAGCACACCAGTGTAAGAAAGCATCTCCTTTTCTTACACTCAATTTGCTGAATGTTACTATAGCTGATGCAATGAGTAACCAAACTGACCCCAGCTAGAGGTGAGGAAATGAAGGGGTAAGAAAATCACCTACATGGGTTCTTCTCCATGGCTGGTTCATTGGACTTTCCGGGAGGTAAATAATGAACCACATATTAATGGGTTGTCAAAGGTCACTGTTGGGGCCTGTAGCCACCAGTATCCAGTGGCTCCCAAAGGAATTGCACCAGATGCTCCCAGTGGCAGTCATATTATAGAGACAATGGGTGTGTTCAGTAAGCATCACACACTTCACACCTGTTTCTCCAAGGCTTTTTTCCCTGGGAACCCTATGGCATACAGTAACTGCAAACACACCCTCATCTGTTATGGCTGCAAAATGAGCAAAGCATTTTGCTGGCCACCATGCTGCTCTGGCTCCCATTTCCTACTCAATCTCAGCCTGGGACTGTTTTGATACCTGTCCTGATGTACATGACATTTAAGCTCTGTCAGCAGATGCATTATTAAAATTGCACACTTGGAAGCACACAGGCACCTGCCTAGGGAACTGCATCAGGGAACACCACGTTTTCAGCGCTCACCCCTGCACTGAGTTTTCCAGTGGCATCCTCTTCAGTGTTACCTCACTCTGAGCTGTTTCTCTGTGCCCCAGTGTCATTCACTTTCCACACTGACCTGTCTGCTAGTGCCATAGTTTGTCCTAGCATCTCCATAACTCCCACACCACATCTGAGGCACCACAGATAAGGTGGTTTCTCTCCTTCCACCCAGCCATTTTACCAAGCAGAATGATGTCTTCTCTCAGCACAAGCTCATCGCAGAACAATCTTTGCTGACCTTCTCCAGTCCTCGAGGTCCATGTCCCTCCACATGTCAGCAAAGATTGTTCTGGGATGAGCTTGTGCTGTTTTGGCTGCTTCTTAATGCACCTGAGGGTGACTTTGAGCAGGCCCTGTTGACTTGAATAAATCTATTCTTTCATCTCTTCTGCTTGCTGTTTTTTTTTTTTTTTTTTTGTGGAAGTATCCAGTCACAGTTTGTTCATTGCATGCTATTTATGCAGTTCCGCCCATGAAAAATACATGAAGAGTCCCTTGCTCTTTCTCCCCACAGCTTCATAAATCTTGCATTGCTTTCTGCATGGCAGCTTGGCTTCATGGGGTGATGGGGAGCAGCCTCCCCACTGCTCCTGCCCTGGGGCCACAGCATCCTCTGGGGATTCTGGCACTACAGGCTTGAACCCTTCCAGGCTGGCAGAGGAGGGGAGAAGTTCAGAGCCCCCTCAGCCCCATTTTTATATTACTGGTCCAAGTTATTGTTTAGCTGCCCTGCAATGTCTCCAGCACAGCCATCATCTTGCCTTGCAGTTCATTTCAATTTTACTGAAAACAAGAGCAATGCAGAGAGTATTATCCTGAGCACAGCTTGTTAAGCATTCACAAGAGCTGGTGTTTGCGACTCAAGATGCAGCTGCGCATTTATTCAGGGACCAGACAGAGACTGTGCAGAAGAACCACCCAAAAAAAAACCAAGTCAGGCATGTGCTTAAGGACCCCCTTTGAAGGTAAAAGGACCTTACCTTCCTGTGCAGGTAAATTTACTAGCTGGTAAGTGAAGTGCAAGTGCCTTTTCTCACTCTGAGCCCAGCAGAGGAAAATAATAGGCAAACACTGATTTGAGATTTGTTTAAGAGCTGGTCCCAAGCCAATCTGAGCACATAGGCTCATGGAAATTGCCTAATTCCTTAGTTCTCTCTTAAGATGGAACATTGTGGACGGAGTTTGCAGCCAACTCTGATTTTTAATGGAAGTTTCCCCATGCTTTTATGTTCTCCTTAGCAGGTCCTCTGCCTCCACAAAGCTATCAAGGATAGATTTAATTTGGGCAAATTAACAGTTCTTCCCTCTGTCCCCAGAGCCCTCTGATTCCTTACAGCATCTGCTGCCATTGTGGTTTAGCAGTGGACAACCTCAAGCTGCACAAGAAAACACTGTGTGGGGACTGGCATGTCAGTCCAGAGAGGTTTCATCCAAGCTGCTGACAACCTCAATTTGCTAACCCAGTTGACCTTGTGCTCCCTTTAATATATAAGGCAGCATTCCCCT
Organism: Aegithalos caudatus; assembly: GCA_013389925.1. Lineage (NCBI taxonomy): Eukaryota > Metazoa > Chordata > Aves > Passeriformes > Aegithalidae > Aegithalos > Aegithalos caudatus. Next base: position 524,150 of record WEIU01011284.1, on the reverse strand, counting down.
GCTGTGCCAGCCTATCATGCCTTTCCTGGCCACCGTGTGAGTGTATCACCCCCATTATCTGCCACAGCTTCCTGTCAAGTCAGGAGAAACAGTATCTGTATCTGCAACTCTTCCCTTTGTCCTGTGGACAAGAAGATGGTGGCTGCCCATCACCACTTCCATTGAGACATTTCCCAGGTCAGTCTTTTCCCCTTTGGCCCTTGGCCTTTCCCACCTATGTCTTTTCTCACCTCTCTTTAAGGCTGGCCCATATCCCTCTGCAGCATGTGGTTGCCTCCAAATCCATGGAGCAGGGGATGTGGTGATGGCTGCTCCAGCTGGTCATAGGTTTGCTGGGGTCCCTCCCCCCAAAAAATTCAGAGAAAATCACAACTTGGGAGGAAGAAAAAAATCACAAAAAAAAAGGTATTTCTGAGGGATACGCGGTGAGGGACTGATCTGGGACTTGGTTGGTTTGGCAGCCCCTTTGCCCCAGAAACTAGACTAAAAAAGCATTTTTCCCTCCAAACCAGAGAAAAGTGGGAACAGCCTGTAACAAGGCCAAATGCATTCATGTGGGTCTACATCCCTCATTCATCCCAAAGGCCTCTCCCCCAGGGACCACAAGAGTAGCACCAAATCTGCGTTTAGGAGAGAAAAAAATACAGAGAATTTATTTCCTTTCCAAGGGGGGAAATCCTGATCCTTTGTGGAAAGTCAAGGGGTCAAGCATATGTGTGATGCACAACTGGATGTTGCTGTTAGTCAAAGGTTTTTATTTTTATGAAAAAATAGAAAATTTTGTATCTTACACTACAAAAAAAACCCCATGTACACGAACAAAATGCACAGAGAGCATCCAAAGAGGGGGAAATGGGAGGAATAAATACAGCAATGCTACTGTCTCCTGTGAGCTGAAACACTGATGCAAGGAGCTGAGACAGATGCTGCAGCTCTGGCAGTGCTGGATGCATCAACTCCTGCTCTACCTTCTCTAAGGAATTACAATAAAGGATTGTCAACTAAGTGTTAATCTTAAGACTGCTACTGATGTATTTTACACCTGCCTTAACATCTAATTTCAAGTCCACAGCAGTCCAAGGAGTAACAATTTCTTGAGCACTGGGACTTTCTACATTATATTCAACACTGAATAGACAAAAAAACCCAAAAACCTTCATATTTTATTCTTCTCACTATTAACATATAGGAGGAATAAATACAATTTTAAACTGATTTTTTCCCTTTTATATCAGTCTTCCTTTTTAATGCTCAAGTAGTTTTTCCAAGTGGTAGCTACACAATGAAAGGGCATCAGTCTATACAAGCCATTCTTGGGGATACTTCCTTCTCCCAAAATGAAAAATGGTATTAAAAAAAGCCTTCCCACCTTTTCGATCCTTTGAAATACCTCCTGCTCATTTATCAGCAAAATACACTGGAAAAAACAGAATCTGTTGGCTCAGCTGCAGCAGTAGTGAGCTGGAAAAGCAAAGTGCTTGGACTTACCATGGGCAGGAAATTCCCTTACAGCCCTTTTGAAGAACATAACCTGCCAAAAAAGTTGCTGCCCTCTTGTTCTGCTGCACTCCAATACATATAATCATGCCCAACACATGAAGTACTTGCAGTTCTTGGATGGGAACTGAAAACCTCCCTTGTCTCTGGAATTTGCTCATGGACATGGAAGCTGTAACCTTTGGATCCTACATGTTAAAACAACATTTAATTTTTGATCCGAGACGAAGTCCATTAATACAGAGATCTGTAGCAAGAACAGCTCTTGAAATAAATAGAAAAGGTTATTTATTTATTTATTGGAGGAAGCGAGAAGAGGTGCCCTATTTACAAATGCAGCCTGGCTTAATAACAGTTTTGTTTTCCACTGGTTTATCATTTTGAAGGTTACTCCAGCATCTGGTAGGTATCCCAGCAATACAAATGATGAAAAGGGGATTTTGCTTTTAAGGGCCCAGGAAAAAATAAAGACTCAGTTCAACTCCTCCCACAGAGGCAACAGGAAAGGAATGAGTAGAGATGATGGGCAGAAAGTGCTACATATTTGCTCATAGCATCTCGGTACCACCAATGGATGCGGGCAAACAAACAATTCCTCCTGACGAAATGAGTTGTTTCTGTCTTCCTACATGTTATTTCCCAAGCATTGTAGACAGGGAGGCACAAATAATCTGAAGACTGTTCTGCTGACAGCTCTAATAATCTTATTTATTACATGACAAATCTCTTTTCCGTGCCGAAATTGTTATGTCTTGATACCCTCTTCCTCTTTTGTGGTCCGGTGGCTGCCAAAATGAAACAACGGGATGAGAAATGACACTATCAAGATTTGTTAGACCTCACTGTAGCTCTTTTCCCTGCTAGTTCTCCTGATTCCTGAGAAACTCAGCAGTCGCTTGCAGAGGTGGAGGGGGCCATTTCAGAAGAGGCAAATACTGCCTGAAGAAGCCCTGCTGTAAGCAAACAAAGCCCTGCTGCTAAGGAAAAAAAGCACTCAGCCTTTTCTCCTAGATGCTTCCCTTCTTTAAAAAAAGATTCTGTGTATCAAATCTCATCCAAAGGCTGGGGAAAATGAAAGAAAGTCTTTGAAACAGCTTCAGGTGCCTTGCAAACACCTGTTTCTGTAGGACATGAAGGACACAGAGCTTCTTTTGGCTCTTTGAGCTCCTTGGGCTTGGCTCTGCAGCATCGGGGATGAAGGCAGCTATAGCAGCTCCGTATATTGATGTTATTGCTAAGGAAGGACTCCAAAAGATGCTATCCAAACTCTAAGGAAGCAATACATTTACAGAAACAACAAACTCTTGCAATCCACTGAGCTGTTTTAAAATCCTTATCAAAGTCTTCACAAAATAAAAGCCCAACATATGAATACCAAATTAACTGTGCTGTTTAATCCTATCTACAATAAAAAGAAGAGGACAACCCCAAAATATTTCTTGGTGTGATTCCCAGGGGATTGGGTTGCCCTCAGGTCCCTCTGAAAATACCAGCCATGGGCTTTAATGGATACATTGAACCCCATCTACAACCAAGTCCTGATCTGAGCTGTGCTAGCCCCAGACATGTCCATCGCCTTGCCCTCAGGTTGCCATGGCTGTGACCATGTTGGCCTACTCTGCTCTTCCCTCCCTTCTGTGCTCTGTCACAAACTGGCCAAATCCACAGCAAACACAGAATGCTGAGACAGCTTGGGACAGTACAGTTCCAAAAATAATCTTTCTCCCACCACTGTGGGAGAACTACAAAATCTCCACACTTGATGGCCACAGGCTCATTTCCACACTGTCCCCTAGGACTTAACCCACACTATAAGAAAAGGAACAACAAAATTCCTTCCTTCCAGCTAAAACCACCTTGTGCTTTCTCTTCTGGGCTCCAAAAACAGAGGCGATGGCTGCACTGGGTGCCGGCTACTGGGCTAAAGCACCTGCGCAGAGGCAATTCCATGGTATCTTTCGCCACCGCAGAAAAACTGATGCCACCTTGTCACTGGAAGCCATCAAGAACCAGGTGTCTTAGTCCTCTTCTTCTGGATGTCCTCAACTCATGGTGTAAAGGAAGAGGGGGGCAACATCTTTTATTTATGCAAACTCCTTCTACCTCATATACATAATCAAAACTCCTGAAGGCTTTATGTGTTGATCAAACCAAACTGCAGCAAAAATACAAAGCTTAGGGGTAACACAAAAGGGAAAGTGAGAAAAAGAGTGAGGAAAGAAGGAACAAACCAAGGAAAGAGCCCCAATCTTGTACCTGATGCGTAGCAAACTGTACAATATATACATCTTCATCATGTATTATCCTCCCCAAAGAGCAAATAAAAAGAACTTGGTAACACAGAAGGAGGAAAACAAAATATACACCCTGTATTGTATTTGCCATGGAGCAAGCGACATGTTTATATGCTAGTCTCTATAACGTAATGCTGTGTAACAGCATTTTTTTTTCTTTTAATTTACAAAACAAAATATCTATTGAGAAATAATCTAATCATATTGCTCTTCAATACACTTCTGTAGACAAGTAAGACTTGAAGTTATACTTCAGCAAACTGCAGCTATTGGGAGTCCATGAATGGTCACAAAAATTCTCCATTCAAGTCAGTCCTTTACTATGTGCTGCTGTAATTCAGTATATAAAGGTGCTATATATCTATGTACCTCCCATGTACAGAAAACACGTGGTGGAAGGCTTGTCAACACCGCTGAAGCTTAAGAGACTGGTTAACCTCATGTACAGCAGATTCGTTTCCATGTTCCATGCATCTTACATTGACTTCATGAAAATGAGGACACAAATAGGAAGAAAAGCAAAATTTTAGTCAAACTGCTTTAGAAATGCTGCAGTAGAGGCCAACGTCCTTCAGTTATAGACACTACTGAATTTCCCTTTTTATCTTTTCTTGGTTTTTTTTTTTAGTCAAAATAAATCTCAGGGCTAGAGTACAAAGTGCAGGACCGACCCACTTGAGGAAGCAACTTTAAAAACCGTGTTACAACGGCACCATCCCATTCACCAACTGGACCTTCATCTCTTGAAGGCTGTTCATTATCTTCTTCTGGTGACCAACAAGTGTCACTCCCAGACGTCTCAAATCCCTGTGGGAGAAAGCAGACGTTGGTTCCATGGACCTCTTAGGCACACTTTGCCGCGCACACCACGCGCCGCACGCGCTGCTGCTGCTGCTGCTCTCAGTGCCTACCCGTTACCACTGGCAGCTCCCAGAGCCAAGTTTAGTTGGCAGGTTTTATTTTCCCCATTTTTAAAGCTTTTTTTTTTTTTTTTTTTTTTTTTTTTTTTTTTTATGGCTGACAGCATCTCAGAGAGGTGATGTGATTTGAATGAGATCACCTCGGTGGCCAAGGAGAAAGGCCAGACAGCAAAGTGTCAGCATCATCTTTGACCAAGGATTCTGCTAGGCATGAAAAGTCCTATTTCCAAGAGAAAAGCCATGTAAGAAAGCCCATGTTGCTGTTTCCTCTTCTCATGGGAGAGGCTGGTATTTGATCTTGGATATGAGCAGTGAGGAGTGAGGTCAATCTGTGCTTTCTTCCTCTTCAGATGAGGGAAAGCCAAAGAAACACAAATAGCAAAAGCCTTGAGCATGGCCACCATCCTGAAGACTCCTTAAAGTCAACAAGAAAAGCAGATCCCCTTTGGGTCTTTGCAAATCTTCCCATAAACCCACATTTGGTTTTGCTTTGGGGAGGTGAATTCTAGAAGACAAGGACATTTGTGTTGCTTCTGCCTACTGGGCTACCATTACAGGAAAGCTGTAAAATAAGACAGTTTATGTAAAATGCAGGATCAGAAGGAAAGGTTGTTTGTCTTTAACTCCACCCTCCGAAATTCAGGTGTATAGATGAAGGTAATCACTTTCATGTGATTCACACGAATGGCATAAAAGAGGCACCTCCAGACTACAATTAATCCCATCCAAATACAGGAGTGGGACAAATCATCTCCTGGAGATACCACAGCAGGACCTTGGGCTATCAGATTCAATAACACCTCTAAAGCCAGGTAAAGCCATCAGTTATGGAAGAGTGTAATTGAAGAGATTTCTTACTGGACAGAAAAGCGTTAACAAAGAAATTGTAGGAATAAAAGCTCAGCAGAAACATCAAGACAGTTGCATATATGTTTCCAGCACAAGGCACAGAAGCTGTTAGAGAAGCAGATTGACTATAAGAGATGTGATGTTTTGTCTGAAGACTTCCACTAGAAAAATATCAGTCGCTCACTTTCTACCTCCAGACTGGAACAAATTAGAGTTGGTCCTAAGTGGTGCCTTATGGTCCTGCCTACTTGTGAATCCCCAAGCTGCTGACACCCTGTGTGCGAGTCTTTTAGGAGAAAGTTCTCCACCAAAAGCCACTGATGTGACCTTGAACATACAGCTGCTTTCTGGAAACCATGCTGCTGCATTCATCCAAGGGCTGGGAATCCCAGCAACACCTGGGAGTTCAACCATCACCTGAGACATCATTGCAAACCTGGCCTACAGTTCACAGCAGGGCTGAGTGCTGGTGAGCATGTGCAAGGAACACCAGAACATTTTCACATGAGCTACCCGTGGAGGTGTGCCTCTCTCAGCAGCTTCACATTCTGGACAGAAACTCCTGTGCAAGTACAACCAACCATCCATGTCCAAGTATTACACAGATGAACACTGCTTTGAATAAAAAGCAATCTTGAGTGAAGGCTAATACATTAACACATAAACTAGTTGAAGCCAAAAGCTAGATCTGTACTTCTCCAAGGACTGTCATGTTTTCTGCTTTTTGATTTGGAAAATACCAGGTTTTTTGCTTCGGGCTAAACACATAATTCATTATTATACCCTTTTTCAGCAATGCTCCTTGATAATGCAAAGGGAAATCATAACATCAGGGGCACAGAGCAAAGGAGGTCAATAAGACACATCGGCAGTGCTCCTTACCTGGCAGAGAAAAGGCTGCAGCACCTGCAAAAGGTGTCTACCTTCTCAGGGGGACATGCTTTCATTTCTGCCTCCACTGAATTGTGAAACTAGTTCAGCAAGCCATCTTAATAATGAAGGAAAATGAAGTAATGCTATTGTTACATGCAATTTATTTTATGTACACAGCACAGTTGGAAGTTCACACCAGAGATAAAAAAACAAACAAACAAAAAAAAACCCCAACCAAAAAAACCCAAACCAACCCCCAAAACCAACACAGTACAGGACCTGATTCTTAAAAGAGACAACATCCATCTTCCCCCTGCTGAGTCCTGCTCTGCTGGCACTTTTTGAAAAATCAGCTGGTTTTTTTTTTGGTTTTTTTTTTTTTTTTTTCCCTTGCATCTAAAGTGCAGGCTGAGCTCTTCTGAAAATTCAGTACCACGCATTTCACAGATGTATAATTTCTGACACTCTCACGTGTTATGCAGGAAAAAAGCAGCCTGAAACTCGGAGAAAAGCATGCATGTCTTGGCCTTTTAAACACAGCCCATAAACCCCCCACCCAGTTCACTACACAGCCTTTTTTTCCCCCATATAGTATCCTCTTAACTTGATATCCTTGAGGAGTGTCTCACTGACTTACAAGAGAGAAAGAAGAAAAAAGACTTTCTGGTTTCAAAACATTAACTGCTCCTGGGGGATCCAGTCTTTGTTTTTTCTTTTTTTTTTCCTAATATCAAATCCTCTCAAATGTGAAGCCACCAGCCAAAAGCATGGGGGACTCCTCAGAGAGGGGAAAAACACTACTATGGGGTCTTTCACCTCAGCAAAGATGAACCAGAAGACACAGCTCCTGAACTAGATGCCTGCCAAATATAAAAATCAGCAGCTTTATTGAAAAGCCACCTTGCACATAGCAAAGACAACAAAAAACTTTCTAAAAACTGCCTAGAGAATGTAGGAGCTTTAATTCTGATGTTTCAAGCATGACTTACAGCACGTTGCATGCTCCCATGCATCCGCTGCTGAAGGACTTAAAGCGGTGTAAGGCAAAAGACAATTTTGAACAGAACTGGGCGCACAAATCAGCTGGTTTGGGGACAAAAAATCCCAACAACTTCTGTGCCGAAGGGCTGCAAAAACAATTGCCTTTAAGCTCCAGTCCAAAGCTGGCTGGCTCATGTTACTGCAGCCAAGTGGAAATTTCACTGGGCTCAGCTCTGCAGAGGAGATGTGTGCATTCATCCACTGTGGCTTTACAATAAAAATGTGCATTCCCTGCAGGAAAACTGAGCACAACTGAGACCTGCGGGCAAACAGCACCTGCGATCAGGATCCAGGCTGCTCCTAGCTGTGGAAGTGACCTGACCCCTGGTGTTGGGTTTTGTGTGTGCAGAGGCACACACAAGAGAGATCCTTGCACCCATGAGCTGGGTGGTCTCCCTGCTTCAATATGCTTGGCCTCCCCAGCCATGAGACAACTTTTATTCTTATTTTAGGGAGGAAGTTTATCTTTTCACTTCTTTCATTCAGGTAGGGCTGGAAATGAAAACAGGCAAGAATTTGAATCACTTGTCAACAAGGTATTAAAAGGTTTACCTAAGTTTACCAAGAAGCCAAGGAAATATAGGGGAAAATTGGTGTCAGCTCATCCCAAGCAGCCTGTAACAGCTGTATGCCAGCTGCTCTCTTACCACTGCCTTGCATGGAAGCCCAGCTGCAACATGCCATGACAACACAGTATCCCCTTCCCTGCAAAAGCCTCCATTTGCAAGGGTTGAATTCACAGTCTCCATGTTGTAAGAAATAGATTTAAAACATTTTATTTACAGATAGAACTACTTATACACCATGGACCAGTTTGTCAAACACAGTGTAGACTAGAACTGGATTGCCACATAAAATACAACCCCCTCACCATCCGGTTTAGTCATGCAAGCAAAAGGGCCACAGTCCCGAAAGATCTCCGTGGTCAGCAGCCATCAGCCTACCACAGACAATTTGTGTTTCATCTCCCATCCAGGGCAGATCTCACCACTCTTCTGCACGTGGTGTAACTACAGTTGCCCATGCAGACTGGGACTACTCATGGAGTTAAGTTAGTTATCAGTTTGAATGAGGGGAAACAAGAATAACCTCAAAGACCTTCAGACGATGCTAAAGAGAGAGGAATCCACTTGCTAGGGATATTTGCATGAAATGAGGTCTTAAAAATTTCTGTTTTAAGAGTTCATCTGCTCTTACTCATAATTCCCATTCTACTTGATTACAATGTAAGAATTTGTTCAGAAGCAGACACGGCGTCACAATCCCAGGACTGAGATTTCAGGTTAAGAATAAGCATCTAGAGCAGGTGAACTCTTAAATGTTCTTCACCCAGTGTAACTTTTAATAAATAATTTATTTTATTTTAGAAGAAAAATATATACAATGCAAAGCAACACAACACATATTATTACAAATATTCAGAGCTCTTCATCTAATAACAAACAACAGGGTGTCCTGAGATTCAGTGAGTACAGATCTTTCAAAAGGTGAAAATATGTAGTCCACATGGTTAGTAATTGGTCCAGTCAAGGGTCAGACTGAAACTCATGTCATGGATCTATCTATTCTTGAGTATTGTCCTGGTAAAGTTATTCTTGCAGTGGATTGAAAGAGCTCCAGACACACTCAAAGTCATTAGGTGGTCCACAAGTTTAAAGAGCAGGTCTGGTCCACTGGAAAGGTTCCCTTCAAGTTTGATATCCAGTTGGAAAGAGAGGGTGGAGGGTGAGGCTCCACTTTTCACAAGGTGATTCATCCCTTTGCAAGAATTAGAGCTAAATGTAGAAATCACTCTTTGTTTGAACACATACATTTTCAGGTCTTTGCTTAAGTAGGCAGAGCTTAGGACTTGGGGTGATATTCATCAATCTTAGATTTTGAATCTTTTGCTTTCAGAAATTTGTTACTAATACTACTCTTTTCTGGAACAAATGCATCAAGCCATCAGTTTGAAAGAATCAGAATGGTAATCAGGATTTTGCATTTCATGCCAGGGGAGGGAGGTTTTTAAAAAACAACTGAACATCAACTATCTCAACCAGGTCCAGTAAAGATGCCACAAGCTGGGCAGCCACAATTATCAATCCTGTCAGTCTTACGGGCAACTCTTCCTAGAGCACTAGTAGGTTTTTTTTCAGTAGATTTTAGAAATTCTTTACATTTCTCATAATTTCTCCCTGCTTCTTCTAGCATCAGTTACACACTTAATTTCTACATCCGTCTCCTGCACAGTTGGAATTTGGTGAAGATCATTTTGGATTGTATTTGAAGGCAACCTCTTAAATTGTAAAGACTGTTTTACTGATATCATTTGGGGAAAGCAAGCTGCTTTCAGATGCTCAGATCATCTCACCCAATCCCCCCAAGTCCCAGCTCTGGAATATACAGAACAGTTGCCTCTATTAAAAATTACAAGGAACATTTAACCTGAATTCTCCTTTGTAGAGTACAAAATAGTTTGTTGCTCCCTTTTACAGGGAGAAAAAAAAATGAAAACCTCCAGAAAACCAACCCCTCTCAGTATATCAACCTTTAAAGAACTTTGCTTGTTCTGGTGTTTATTTTCTGGAGAACCCATGAGAGTCTCAGCTGAGCCCACCAGGAGCCCTTAATTTATTTTTTAAAAGGCAGTCTGCCAGTTTACATCAGCCTGAGTTCAGGACTTCAATACATGACACTTTTCCTCTTAAGCTGCTATGATGGTTTCTCTTTTTTCAACAGCTGAGAATCTGCNTTTTTTTTTTTTTTTTAACTGTTTCTGAAAGAGAAGTTTTGATTTGGATAGGTACTTGGCCTCATGATTAGTCTTCCACAGATTTTCCAAAAATAGACCTGAGTGGGGTTAAGCCTTCTTGCCAAGCCACCTCTGCAATGCAAAGGTGTGTGGGCTGACAGAGAAGAACCAAGCAGGCATCTCTGCAAGAATCTCTGTCCACAGCAGCTGGGGTAGGGAGGGGGAATTTATCTGCGGACACAGATAACTAGCTGAAATAGGTTTCAACCTTTTTTTTTAGCTTCAACTGAAATGGGAGATGGATGCATGAAATGCCTCCTTCCAGTTTAAAAAAACACAACCCAAAAGCTCCCCCAGGCTGACAGACATCAGCTCCTTTGCACTGCTCTGCTCTTCTATAAGCACAGAAGAAAGCTGAAGCTGAGCAGCTCAGACATGTTTTCTCCACTGGGACTAGTAGGATGACATTTGTGCCATAGAGGATATCCTGGGACCTGGTGAGGGGGCCTTCAAGGAGGTTTGCAGCTGGTGAGAGTCAGAACATCTCTGGCAGCTATAATCTTATTTAAAGACTTTCAAACCAACTTGCCTTTCTGGCTGGAACTGTGCAGGTAATGGGTTTCTTTGCCAATCAGAAAAAACATTTTAAAGCACTTTTTGCATTGCCTGAAAAGATTTTGGGGGACATTTTTGAAATTTCTGGATTACCAAAGAGTAAACATAGGGAAATAGTTAAATTTTAAAGTCAAGTTAAGGATCTTATTTCATAATCTGAAGTATTGAACTTTAAGAATTTGGAAGTTAGGAATACTTTTGTCAGCAGCATGGGATGCTAAGACGGTGTAGGAGGGATAGTAAGATTGTTTAAAGTTACACAAGTGAGTAAACTTCTAATTTGCTGTTGAAAACACCCACTAATTTGGGTTTCAAGTCAACATTTTCTGTGTCTCAAACAAAAGCAGTTTACTTCTGAGCATTTTGTGTAGAGCTGTTGAAACTGCAGAAAATTCTAAAGAGGAACAAGCTAGAAGCCTAATTTTCTTCTTTGATGTGACTAATTAAGCCAAACAGCAATAAATCTGTGATGGATTTTAGTCAACCTGCATTTTCTACCAGAAGTTGCTCTGGTTATCAGCCTCTGGCTAGCTATTTCTGCTATGTGGACTCTGACCAGCCTGGGGATGGATGTCCTCTTCCTTGGTCAGTCTGTAGATTATCAGTATAAACTGTGGAGCCTCAAAAGCCCAAGTAACATGACACATAACTGCAGGGCAAGGCTGGGAAACAACATGTCAGGGTCTCAGGAGCTCAAAAGAGGGTCTAGTTAAGAATCCATGCACCCTGATTTCCCAGACAGTTGCTGGAGAGGACTTCAGCCCTGTCTCAGGGTTTTGATGTGAGCGGCTGAAAAAAGACTGGATAAATCCAGGTGCAAGGGGCAAGTACTGATGGTGTGAATGGAGCAAATAAAATCAGGGTGAGAGCAGATACTCTCCTGAACTCCCTCCATGTATGTAATGGAAAACTGAACTCCATGGAGATGTCACTCCTGTGCTGTGTGGTGAGCTCCACAGCAAGCACTGTGGCAGGCAGGAGGAAATGCTGCAGTTCTGTGGGGTGGGGGGATTTTTCTTGGTTTATTCTTAATCCTCAGAAGCAATTCTGTATGCGCAGTGGCAATCTGCATGTGGTCAGAAGAGACACAACCTTCTCCAGTGCAGCAGAGTACAATTCTTCCCATTCTGCCTAATGCCTGCAGTAAGTTAAGCTCGAATAAACCCAGCTAGAAAGACAGGCTTTGAGGCAAGTTTGAGATAGCACAGGCAGCAGCAGGAAAGTTCTGACACAACTGCGCTAGCAAGGCAGGCAATTAAAGGTGGAGCATAGCAAATTAGCAGCCCTGAGGCATTTACCAAGTCATTTGAAGTCCGTTGCCTCAACTGCAGTCACACCCACGTGCAAAAACCACGGGCACATTCAGAAGAAAGGGTCTCATTCATGAAGTCTGTCCTCTAGAGCTGTGGGTTGCTGATGCTCTTGCATTAGCATCAGCTCTTATCTATTTCTCTTAATGCTGAATACCATTTCCACACCTTACTGGGGTTCACTGTTCACCTGGTTATATCCAGATCAGCTGTGAAACCACATCTGCTCACCTGCTGTGCAGGATGTCTCAGCAGAGACTCTAGCACCTATAAATTTGCTAGTAGGGTAGAGGGCTTATTTTGTTGGTAACCCCAAATAATCAGCTGCTATTATGTCAAGAGGATGGCCTGGGAATTACAGAAACTCATGCATTTATTTCTGTGAGTAAAGGAGACGAAGTACTGGCTGCCAGTGTAGTGATTGCAAATTTCAGTCTTGCCTGCACTTGTTATCAATAGAGATGCTCCAAGGGAAACTGCTGACTGCAAACACAGGATAACGTTTTCCTTTCTGAAGCCTCATCCTTGCATATTTTTGAATGGTTTGTCTTTCTCCTCCCTCCTCCCATTGCAATTCCAAGAAATGAGGTGAAAATGAGCTGGACACTACTCACTCTAGGGTCACCTGAGCCACTGCATCCATTGAACTGTATCCATTCTCCATGAAGATCTCTGTGTATCGGCCCATTTTGATGGCTTCCAGCCACTCACCCACAGACCTGTAGGCTCCACTCCCGACTGGACTGTGCTCTACCAACAGATTTGACACTCTAAAGATAAGCAAAAACAAAGAAGCAAACAGAATCAGTATTGAGATATACACAGCATGACTCAAGTTGCTTGCATTTTTTATGGTAAAGATGATTATTTTGTTCCATTTTCAGTGATTGCTGCAGCCTAAATCCTCCTAGCAGGCTTGATATGCAATGTATCAACACAGCAACCTTACCCATTCTTGAGTTAGCTCCTGCCATTTCCAGTCCTCACCACAAGCAGAAAGAGGAGTGGCATCCATCCCAGTTACCTCTTGGCCACAACTAGGCTCCCCCAGTCACTTCTACTTCAAAGTCTTCGCTTTGATGACTCCTGCTTTGCTCTCTTCCTCCACCTTTAAAGCTCGTAATTAACTTAAGACAGCGCAGAGCCTGGAAGCTGAAACCCAAATTACATTTCCCAGCAGCGGCCATCGATGGCAGGCAGCTGTTACCAGTCCAGGGAGCATTAACAGCCCAGGGGTTGCTCCTGCAGAGTCACGGGGGGTTTCGGATGCCGACAGCATCCGAGGAGCCTGCAGAGAGCAGCAATGCTCCAGCCACGCTCCAGCCCTGCAAACAGATGTACACTCCTGCTCCCACACCCTGACTCCAGACCCTGCCACGGCGAGTGCTCCCTCTCAGCTGTGCCACGCACGGAAGCAGCGATTCAGGCAAATTATGACCCTTCACCGCGGCTGGAGCACCGATACAGCGCCTGGCACAAGCAGGGACCACCGCCCCACTAATGATGTGCAGAGAGCAAAGAGGGCTTGTCCAAGGTCAGCCAGGAGAGAAACCAGACCTGTTCCCTGCTTAGTGAAACGGGACACAGCTAGCACAAGCCCTGTGTAAAGATCATTACCCACAGGTAAAAAACCCCAGCGTTTTCTGGGTCAGCCTCTGATGGTGGCTATTACACTTAAAAGACTTTCAACTGGAAGGAGAGCTGGGATATTATATTATTATAGCACTTCAGGAATCTTCATATATTTTATGAGCACATTAGTATTATTTGTTTATTTAATAGCAATGCTGAAGGGTCTAATAAAATGTGAATACTTGCTGTACCAGGAACATAATGGCTTCCCATAACATTTTATACACATGAGAAATTCAAAACTCCTAAGTAATCATAATGAGAAGTGGATTTTCATCACTAATGTCAGGAGGTACCTAGTGATATCATAGCACATGCTGTAATGTAGAGAGTGACTTCCTCCCTTATTTGCATTAATGAGAATTTCCATAAAGAACACATTACATATATAAAAAAATCCTTTACAGCTGCTCTATATTGAAATTATGATTCATTTGGAATTACTATGGTCTGGGCACAGCAATCCATGAGAATAGAAACACAGCCCCAAAGCTTGACTGTTTGGGTGCTCCATCCATATCAAAAATATCCACAGCAGCTCTGAAAAGGAGAGGTTTGGAATTGCATGGAGCCATGCATGGAATAAAACATCAGCAAGGTGATTAGCAGCTCAAGGAAATGTTTTCCTGCCTATTTTCCTCATCTGGCATAACAGTTTGATATAAAAGAATGCAGGAAACACCAAGTAACAGGTCTGGAAAATAACTGTTCTGAGCTGAAAATAAAAGAGAAACATCACATATTTTATGCTGTCATAAACCTTTTCCTGCAGGTTTGCTGGCACTGATTTTACATCTAATTGCTAATAAGAATAATTTCTTCTTCAGATGGTAAATGTAAAATATAAAACATGTAAAAACATAAAACATGTAAAATAGCCTGAGGAACCAGATCTATCTCGTATTTAAAAATTAATAGAAATTTCAGGTTCTTCTCTTTCAGGGCATGAAATGCCATGCTCAGGGACATGCCACCATGGGGATGTCCCATCGCAGCAGCTGAGATGTGCCACATGTAGCTGTGCAAGGCTCACTTGGAAGGCGTGGGGACAAATGACTATAAGCTCACAGCAGTAGGTCTGTTTTGGCCCATACCACCAGTCTAATCTTATCTTATCTCCCTCATTCCTGTTTAATGAAAACAACATATCTTTTTTTGTTTCTCCTCTGAGGATAAACTTTTCTGAAAGGCCTTTTCTGTTGTTAAACTGCACTGCCACCAGTGAAGCAGCAATAGTACACATATATACATATACACACATATATATACACATATATATATATATATTAAACTTCTTTATGACCTTGCAAGAGACTGTACGATTAGCAACGCTGATGGCTCAGAAGTAAATGTGTGCTTACAGTGAAAATAGAAAAAGCCTCTCCAAGACTATTTAGCTCTTTCTCCCCAAGTGCAGCTTTATTTCTTGATTGTGTTTACCTTACTTGTAGCTGTGTAGCTATTCAGATTCATGTTTAAATACAAACTGGCTGCTCTATTCGCTTAATGTGGTTTTAGCAAAGGGTTTGTGTACAGCACTTTGGGAACCAGAGACCTCCGCTTGCAATTACCAAGACTGTCATGACTTGTAGTGCTGGCTAGCATGCCTGAGAATAGTTGTGGAAGGATGTACCTGGACATCCACAAGATTTGCACATCCTAAGAGTTTCCCCAAGAGACACTCTTCGTTTGTATTACCAAGGTAAAGTCAACAGGCAGATAATTGGAGCAGTATTTACTATCTACCTCACACACTCAAGTCTTGCCTTCTCTAACCTTGTGGTAGGGCACAGGTAGTTTTGCCACAGACAAAGTGCTGCCAAAACTCCTGTTTCTGAAAGACAGACAGACCATGGTGATTTTCTTTGTGGAAGCAGTACTGCATTTAGAGTGAGTGAATTACTCACTTGGCTCCCGACTGCAACAGAAAAAGTTGATATCACTCAACTCCCCGGACATAAAGAAGCTGAAGGACCATTCACCCAAGAATACACACAGGCTAAATAATCAGAGGGAATCCAACGCTAGGGGTGGGTATTTGGACAAGGAGCTTGCCCTGAGGAATGTTTCTGGGCTGAGTCTGTACCTGCTTGATGCATTAACCAAGGTCTTCAAGCTGCTTGGGTTACGGATGAGCTTGTCCAACATGCTGACAATTTCGTCAAACTTGGGCCTGCTGTTGCGGTCTTTCTGCCAGCAGTCAAGCATCAGTTGGTAGAGAGCAGCAGGGCAGTCCATGGGACTTGGCAGGCGATAGCCTTCCTCCACGGCTTTAATCACCTACAGGACACAAAACGCAAGCCTTTTCTTCCCTCATCTTCTTCCCAAATGCAAACTGACTTTAGCATAGCCGATTTGATTTTTGGGATCAGCAATATCCTCACGAAAAATTCTGCCACCCCCAACTCTGCACAAGAGAGGCAAACTCAGTAAGCCCCTCTATCTTTCATACTTTCTATAGGATGGGTTGAACAACTTCATTTTTAGTCATTGCACAATGAATCTAGAAGGCCAAGGTACTGCTGCAACCAGGGGGCCAGATTGCCTGGTTGCACTTGTTCAAAGCTCAGTTGCGGTCCCTACGTTTTATACCCGGAACCTATGCTAAATCCATGAAAAAGAGCCTACAGCGCTTTCTGGCATCTTCTTGGAGTGCAGTGATTTTGTTTATTCAGATGTTGGCTTCTTTTTAAATGAAAAGGCATGTGCTGGACCACAAATTTGTATTACAGTAATAAAAGTCTGACTGTATTTCAAAAGAGACTTTGAATGCTAATTGATGGATGGATTCAAGGCTGAGGCAGAACAACCATCTCATATATCATTCAATACTGTCTGGGTCTAGTAGTTTCTTAGTGTGGCCACATTTCTGCCAGGAATTTAAAATGTCAGCCCAAGAGTATGTAAATTAAAACCAGGGGAGTTGCTGCACTGATTTCAAATATAAACCATCTATGGTTTTATATCTAAAACAAGTGGTATGCATATGTGTTGCCTGCCTTCTTGAAAGGCAGAAATATATAAATGAGGGCAGAATTGAAGAAGGCAACTTGTTTTCCCCAGTTTGGGACAGACTTGTGGCAGGGCTTTAAGCCCAGCAGTTCCCATTTTGAACCATTACAATTTTCAGGAGAATGCAGCTCATGTTTCAAGCCACAAGGTTCTGTGTCTGTGCCACAGAGTCACTGGAGTCACAGCAGCCCATCTTCACACCCTCCACTCCCAAGATTACTTGATGAAAAGAAGCTGGAAGCAGATATTTCCTACGTCCACACAAAAACCACATGTGCTTCACTGTCCACTCCAAAGACTACCTCAAATGCCATTCATTCTAGGCACTGCCTCACAATTTGAAAACATCCTGTATTGAAAAAGAAGGCTTTGTGGTTAGCGTGGAAGTTGTTGTCTCGGGTTTTAATTGCTAGATGAGTAGTACAGGATGAGCTGCATCAGGCAAGCACTGCATTTCAGAAGGTTTCAAAATTCAGGACTGCATGGATTGTTTTTAAATTGTCCTCCATCACAGAGCTTTTTGCTAAGTGTAAGAGTCTCAGGAATGAGCCAGGCCAACTGAGCAGCAGCAGTGGAAACCTCAGACTGTTTGAGGATGTACACAGCAGAGAAGCAGTTAGGTGAGGTTTTTACCATCACCTCCCTGGGTAAAAAGCATGTCAGAAAATCTGGGCCACAACATGTGCAGTCATTTTGTTCCCATCTGAGATTTTGTCTGTCACTGGAGCAATTGCACCACTCTCCACCCAACCTGCCCTTGCAAGGTAATCTCTTGTGTGGCATGGCTGTTGCTCCCAGCTCCACCACACTGTGCTATTTATACTCTCTGTTCTTCACACGATGCTCTTCAGCTGGTGTGAAGAACAGAGAGTATAAAGAGTATTCAGCTGATTCCAAATTTGCAGCTGCTCTGTAAAGAAAAATCTTCAGTGTGGCACAGCCATGAGAATGTTATTTGCTGTGTCCATGTCTGTATTTATAACAATAATGGGTCATCCTCCAGCTGTAGCAGAAAGAAAATAGTAGCAAGACAGGGAGCAGACGATCTGGCACCAGATCAGAATATCTGAACTATATCTGCAGTGGGGTTATGTGTGCTGGATATTCCTGGCAGTAACATCACGATCAATAGCGTTAACTCAATTTACAGGATGTCATTTGTCCTGGTGATACAATGTAAATGATATCAAAATACTGCAAGATGCTAGATGCTGAAATACACTCTTGCATCTGAAGGTGCCTTCAGGCATCTAGCAGTGAGAGGAGCAAAAAAACTGAAACAAAGACTGAGTCACTTGTAGCCACAACAGTGATTAGAAAATAATAAAACGGGACATTTGCTGTTCCATTCATTGGTGTGTACTATTTTGTAAGACTTGAAGATTTAGAATTTGCACCTAGGGAGGCACTTCTGTTTCTCTTTCTCTTCTGGGGAAGCACTATTCAGTTATGGATTGGGGTGACTGAACTGGATGTTTAGGAGAGAACCATTTGGGATAGTCTATTCCAGTAAACCAAAGTAACAGTCAGTGCGGTTTTCACAGATTCACCAGTCTGAACACCAAAAATCAACCACCATGATTATCTAGATTACCAACCTAGGCAACAGAGGCTACAATATTCCTCTCAATAATTCCTGCATCAAAGCCTTATCTTGTGGTCAAGCCAAAGCATATTTTAGAGGGCCATCCAGAAATCAGCATGACTTTAAAATGTGATTTGTAGCTTTAAAACATTTCCTGCCCTATTGCACTTCACCTCCTTTTAAGCAAGCCATCTGTAACACGGTAGGAATAATTTTGCTCATCATCAGCTGTGCTTGAAAATTATGTGCTTTTATTACAAGCCATGCAACAAGAAACTCTTGTACAACAGAGTCCAAAATTTATGTGACCCCTTTTTCCTTTGCACAAAACCCAATGCTGAATCTAACACCACTGACTCTTTTGTCAAAACAAGAAGAGGGGGCAAGAAGAGGAGGCCTAAAGGAGCTGAAGGAGGAAGAATTGCATGAGAATTATGCCTCAGCATTAGATTAAGTTCCTGTGTCACCACCATCCAGGCACTTACCATCTGCACAAAGGGCAGAGACAAGTAACACAGAGGTTACACAAGCAAAATGTAAGTAGGAACTGATGCTCATAAACATCTCACTAATCCTTTGTGTTCTGCTTTCACTCCAGGTAAATCTGTGCCCCACAGAACATGGAGGCATTTGGGCTTTTTGGAACAGTTCTGTAAAGTGTGGACACTCACAGTGTTATGATTTAGACAAGGGACTCCCCTGGCCACAGAACATTACCTCACTGGCACCAGCCTCAATCTGGGCCTGGCATTTACTGAACAACATCTGTGCTATGCCAGTGCATCAGCATTAAAGATAGTTACAGTGCTCAGTGTGAACGAAAAAGCTTGGCTCTCAACTGCTGCATTTTCTGCACAGATATGGAAACAAGTCTCTGTATTTGATTAAGATAAATCCCTGTGTAGGTACATGCTGCTTTACTGAACTTCCTGCAAATGTGACAGCCTCAGCAATGCAGGAGCAGTGGGGCATTCATGCCAAACAGCGTGCTCAGGTCTCTGGCAGGAAGCATGGCGTGACCATCTCAAAGGTACTGCTCGTTTCCACGCCTGGACTCAACATGAGATGAGACAGGAGCTCAGCATGACAGGTAGTAACATCCACTGATGGCAAAGGCTTGCTAACAAAACTCAGGAAGAGCAGAATGCTCAGCCAGAGCCCTAGCTGCCAGCAAAATGGCAGAAAAGTCATTGGAATAGGAATGCTGCTCAAACAAGCAGAAAGGATGAAACACCAAGTGTTGTGACCAGAGGAAACCCATCCAGCAGTAGGATTTCCATAGGTTGCAGGGCTGCCCCACATGCCCTGTGGTGATTCTGACCTCACAGCTAGCTAGCATTCTCAGGGACCTTTGCAAATCACAATTCTCAGAGTTGTGAAGAGGAAGGGGTGACCTAGAAAACTAGGCTTAAATTTTTTTAGCCTTAGCAAGGACGGATGTTGATGGTGAGAACAGGGTAGAATGCAGCCCCGCAGTAGGATCAAGAGATCCTTACCCAGGCTGGGTTTGGAGCTGCAGTCAGGTGGGAGAGCAGTCAGGTGGGAAGGCATCTCACTGTTTGGAGATGCTCCAGAGGGTGGCCTCGAGGTCAGAGGCTCAAGGGGGCACTGGAAGCCAGGAGCAAGGGGACACAACTTGAATGGTACTGTACAAATGAATGAGAGCTTGTGCAAGCACAAAGTTACAAGATGTTTACAACCAGAGCAAAAACTATTCTCTTGAGATCAGCAAGGCAAGAACAACCGAGATGTAGCTCTGTGGACTGCTGTCACTAGATCAAATCACCCAGCTTTTCTGCCAGGAAACAAAGCCCTTACCATGACTCTCCTGAGTTTCTGCTTTATGTGGCAGCAGGGGTTTGAACACACAACTAAAATGCTGCCAGTTTATCAGCATCTATCCCCTGACAGGCTCTTGTCATTAAGCAGAGGAGGGACAGGCTCCAGCTCTAACAGCATTAGTGAAGCTTCAGTGGTCTGCTGGGGGAAGCAGGCTTGCTTCCATGCAGACACATTTCCCTCTGTGCACAGCCTGTTCTGGGTTGCTGTAAAAAAAAAAAGAGCATCAAACGGGAGGATCATTTCTGTCTGGCACGGGAGAGCAAAGCCATTTTTACAGCAGCTCTCCTCCTCTTGTCCCCATTCTGCCTCTCTGATTGCAGAATGAATGCTGAGCCCTCCAAGTCCCATCACACAGCAGCCCTGGCACGTGCTTACATCTTGGTTTGTCATTTCCCAGTAAGGCCTCTCTCCGTAGGACATCACCTCCCACATTACAATGCCGTAGCTCCAGACGTCGCTGGCAGATGTGAATTTGCGGAAGGCGATCGCTTCAGGGGCTGTCCATCGAATGGGGATCTTCCCTCCCTGAATGGAAAAGAAATGGAGAAAAACCCCAAAAAACAGATTGCAGAGGAGGACAGAGAACATGCAAAAAAAAAGTAGAAACAGCTCTTCTCAGTGCACCAAGGGATGTTATTTTCTCTCTGGAAAGAGACATCGAATTTTAAAGTAAATCTGTTTGACAGCATGGGGCCCCTTTCCACATTATCTCAGCCCATAAGCATTTGTAGGCTGCCTACTAATTGGCTGTCCTGAAGGTTTGTTGTTTGAATGCTGGGACATGTATAGGATCAACATCTCAATTATGTTGCACGGGTTGGTAAGGGAATACAGTTCCTCCATTTCTGGGAGCGAGCTGGGGAGGAACAGACAGTTCTGAAGCTGAGGAAGACTTTGATCTAATGAGGGCTTCATGCAAATTGCTGCAGAAGTAATTCATTTTTTTTTATTTTTTAAATGCAGTCCTGGTCCTGCAGGGAGATCTGTGTATCAGGCACAGAAATCTGTGTGTGCAAAGAGCAGCCTGCTTGGCCTCTGCTGTGGGACTGAAAATGATGCCACAGCTGTCAAATGTGCTTTGCTGTTTCCTTTTCTCCTTTCTATCATTTCAGAAATCAAACTTCAGAACAGCTCTGAGAACAGAAAGGGGAGGGAAAGGAGAATCTGGATTAAGGAATACTTTTCTCATTGGGTTAAAAGAGTTGTCTCCCTTGATTTATATTAAAAAAAATACTATACTGTGAAGTCCTTTCCTCTCTGTGTTGAGCTAAATATTGGAAGATCTCCCTGCATGCCCCTAACAGCGCTGGTTATTGGAAAAAAGACGGGATTTGGAACACATTTTCAAAGCAACTTTAAAAAACTCTCTTCTTCCCATAATTACTTATTCACAAGCTCAGCAGCGCATGCCTTAAGTGAAGCGCCAGCCTCTCAGCAGTGCCAATTAGCTCATGGCAGCACATGGGAGCCACAGCAGGGCTGGACAAGAGCCCTTCATCCTGCAGGGAAGTGCCAGTCCAGCTGTGCACTGAGTCCCATCACAGGGCCATGACTGACAAAAGCTCAAAGGCCTTTCCAAGATGTCCACAGGAACTGGGAACGTGACTCCAGACAGCTCCTACCACCCACCAAACAATACCCTTGGAAAAACAGTAATAAGACATGTCAAAGGTGTGCCAATCACTGCCATTAACACTGGAGGCTCTCTCCAAGTCTGTGCTGCTGAGGCTGGGTCCTGCCCACCCCCTCTCTCCAGTGCCAGTGTCACGTGGGCAGAGCACTGACGTTGGAGAAGATCATTCTTGGGTTGGGAGAAATTACTCTCAACTGGGTAATGCTGAGGGCAAGGTGCATTATTTGAAATGGATATTCATTACACACTTACCAATATTTTAAAGGGGGAAATTCTTTGGAAGACCATGGCTTACATCACAGGATGGGTGCCTGAGCAAAGCAATTGCTCTTTCTTCCCTTTGGTATTCACCAAAGAGGACAGAATGGAAGCATGGCAACTTTGCAAAGTTCGCCATTTGACTTGTGTACCCAACTTAAAGTTAAGAGTTATTAGTTAAGCTCTGTGTTATTTGGCCATTGCCACTATAAACTAAAGGCATTTGCCAAATTAATCTGGTGACAATTAACTGTTATCACCTGATAAAACCCCCTTGCACAGTTTAGGGGCTCTGGGTTTGTAGAAACCTCTTTGCTGGAGAGCCCAAACACCAAAATGTGGCAAGAAATACATTTCTCTTGATCTCAACCAGTTTGGTATCCCCATAACTCACCCTGGTTGTGTATGCTGCTTCAGGGTCATCCTCTAGGACTCTGGAGAGGCCAAAGTCTGACACTTTGCAGACCAAGTTGCTGTTGATCAGGATATTCCTGGCAGCCAGATCTCTGTGCACGTACCCCATGTCAGACAGGTACTTCATTCCTGACGCGATGCCTCGCAGCATCCCGACCAGCTGGATGACTGTGAACTGCCCATCATTCTTCTGCAAGGGGAAGGAGACATTTGATGAGTTGAGAGCCTCTGCACCCTCAGCATTGTATGTGCACGAATAAAAATGCAAAGGCAAGTCTCCAAGGAAGGAAACCACGAAAATAAATAATTCATTACTCTCATGCTCTGACCATGAAGCTTTTCTAAGTTTCACTGTTTAGATTAGGATCTCTAGAAACAAAGCTAAGAAAATGTAATTCTTTTAACTTGAGATCAAGGAGTGAGCTGCTTCTACTGTGACTGATAAAGAGACGGTGACTGGGAGTGAACACGTGTATAAGGGCACCAGGCTGGGCTGTTTCTTGGTCAGGCAACTGCATGGCACCAAGTTGCATGGAAATCATACCTGTAGGGGTTCATGAATACTTGAGGGGGTAGGGGATCTTCCCCATGTTGCCACATCACATTTCTAACCACTTCCTCCACTCTCCCTTCTCTAGCTCTTACGTTTCATGGAAAAACTCTGACAAGCCTGGGATTTGCTATGCTGCTGTTCAGCCACATGACTTTTTGCAGTCAGGATAAGTTAATACCTTCCACACAGTCAACTGTCTTCTAAAATACAGTAATTTCCTCCAATTTATTCTTAGTTGTTTCTATCATTGCATGCACCAGGACCTTCATAATGCTGTGTAAATGCAGATCAAAGAGACAACTGAGGTACTCCTGCCTCCAGACAGCACCAACACCCAGAAAACATTTTCACTAACATTAACCATCTACAACGAACCCAAACATTAACCAAGTCCCCAGGTCCCACTGGAAAAAGGATCTAAGTAATACCTTTAAAAATGTATCCAGAGAGCCATTCTCCATGTATTCAGTCACTATCATTACTGGTTTGCCTGGAAAAAAAGGTGCATGAGTTTGTTAGGAATTTATCTAAAAAATATGAGCAATAAAAAAGTCTTTTAATAGTGTGTGTACATCTGGATATACAGCCATGCAACAGTAAATCAACACCAAGACACTGTTGTCCCAGCAGGATGACAAGAGTTGTTCTCAGAATATATACAGAAGTAGGGAAATAGAGGAGGGGATGAAAAAGTAATATCATATTATGGGTGGGGTACCAAGCTCTAGAAAGTTTAGATGATGACTGAGGAGGATGTTGCAAGCTGAACCCAAGCAGCCTTGTTTTTGTCTCCACCAAAAAGCTGAAAGCTTGCAGAGGCCAAACTGCACACAGCAACCTCTCTAGACTCTTCCTGCAAGCTTCAACACCCTGAACAAACAACGACAGCCCAACAAGGGCAACAAGGATGACCTGGAACTTGATCTTGGTAGCCACCAAAACCAAGACCAGGAAAGGATGGGATTGCATTCCTTGTAGTTCAAGTAATTCCATGTGACTACACTTGTAAACACATCTGGAAGTAAGAAAAGGAATATTTACACTGCAGAACAAAAGCTCGTTAAGTGTGGAATGAGTGCAAGCGGAAATCAAAGTAAAAGTTCTTAACAAAAGACCTAGTCTCCTATTGTTGACAGGAATAATAATGTTTTTCCAAATCTGTTTGATTAATTTTCATGCCCGAGTCATTTTAATGGTAATTATATATAGTTTTTGCTCAGTTTTTATATCTAATTTCTCGCTAGCTTGCCACAATGGCATAGCAATAATTAATGTGGTGTGCTCCAGCCCTTGTAAATTCAATGAAATCTTATAAGAACATGTAAATTATTTTTTATTTAAATCAATTTCCATTAGCTAGCACAAAGCACAGACAAAAGAGGAGCTGTCAGTTATTTGTAAAGTGCATTATAAATGTCTTTTATAGAAATGATCAGCGAAAGCCGCCGTGTGTCATAACATGCACATGAAGGTAAATACTAAAAACAGCACATGTCCTACAATTTAGATAGATCTTAATTTTCCCATTTTTGATTACCTTAACTATTTTGCCTAATTTACTGCTTAATTATGCACACAACAAAGGTAATTGTGAACTTGTCAATCAAAATACTCATTGCTGTGCAAACACTACCTTTGCAGCATGAAGGACCAGTGCTGCTTCAATTCTTTTAAATTACTCTCCCAGCTGTTGCCCAAGCTTGAAACTTGCCCTAAATATTACTTTGGATATGAGAAATGCACCCTGAGACCATGAAAAATATTGCTGAATCCCAAATGAAGGGATGGGGCCCATCTTTAAGGATCTCAAGGGGCCATTGCTGTTGGATGGCAAACGTGTCAGTGTCTTTGCAGGGAAGAAAACTCCAGGGTTATCTCAAATGTTAATTTTTTTGTTTTGTTTTGTTTTTAAAAGATGAACACCCAACTGTAGCATGGGGTCCCTTATCTCTGACACTTGAAGGCAGCATTGCAGTGAGAATGGTGTCTTGTTATGCCACGGCCCTGGGGGACCTCCTCCAGGCTCCTGCCTTTGGATGCCATCAGAGAAAAAAAAGTCAAATTTCTGGCACTTCTGTTTCATTATCTGACTGCTGCAGGTTGGCAGCAATCGTGGAATAAATTAACCCCAAATCCAAGAGCATGGAAATAAGGACACAAATAGATAACTTTCAACAAAGTAAATTAAAAGTAAACATCAGTCCTTCCAAAGTGCTGGGCTGATTCTGTGTCACCAGGGCTTCCTCCTGCTGGCATTACATGGTCATAAAATATATGTGGATGACACTCATGTCAGTGGTGTGCACATTAATGCACACCATCAGTGCAACCAAATTGGATGCAAATGAAAACTGTCACTACCTTTGTAAAGCAGAAATAGCTGAGGGTTTGTCTGCAAAGGGACAATGATTAGTCTAAATTAACTAAGGTGTGCATTTGAACTGTATCAGTTAAATACAAGTAATATTCTCACTCAGAATTAAAAATGGCCTGATTCAATTTACTTAATTTACTTCCAAAGTAAATCATGATGCAGCAAAGACATTTTACCCTAAAGATCTGATTCTACAAAAGGCCAACAACTGAGATACTGAAGAGTAAAATAAGTTAAATACTTTGAGAGAGCAGAATACTTAGCGATTCATAAAGGTTATTTTGGTCCATGTAAAAGAAAAGGAAAAACCTATGAAGATACTCCAGATGTCTGCTGGAAAAAAAAATTTGAGTGCAGTAAACAAAAATTTACTGAGCTAATGAGAAGCTCTGGGTGCGTACATCCCCCTGAATCCAAACTCCAGTTGCTCCAAGTCCCATTTAGAAGCAGAACTCCCTGTGTTTCCACAGCCTTTGGAGCAGACAGCCACTTTACATAAAAGGCAGCTTGCTAGGGAGGTACATCCTCACTAAAAGTGGGATTTCCAACCATCCCCTGAGGCCCCAGCAGCAAGAAGGACTCAGGCCCATGCCAGTAGCAGCTTTCATGGATATATAATCATCACTCACTCCCTGCCCAATATTCCACATCTCTGCAGGGTTAGAAACTGGAGCTCTTACACAGGGCGTTCTGAGAGATTTTGGTATTTATTAAAATTTTGGGAGAAATTAATTTTTGGTTATTTTTTTCTTAAAAGTTTTAGGAAGTGTAATTTCAAGGAAAAATGCAAGAAAAGGCTGTTGATTACAAAACATAATTGATTTTGTGGAAGTTATAAGGACGCACAGCTAGAGCCTCTGTATATTGTCTACTGCAGCTCTGAAAATGAATGCATCCTCCGAGGAATGACAAATGGTACTGAGAGCAGCCACATGGCCCCAAATGCCACCATCTGAACAGCAGCAGATAAGCAAAATCTGACATTGCCAACATGAAGAAATGAGGGTAGACAGCCATTCACACCTGTGAAGCACTGGTGCTTCTTCACTTAAAATACATCTTAAAATAAAGAAGGAGTTATTTTCAACAAAATAGTCCTTGTTATAAAGTAGATCCTACAAGGATTTAAAATGGATGAATAACAGCTCTACACGTTTTCCACAACCTCAGCACAGCATCAACAGTCCTGCCCTGGGCACATTTGGATGTGCTGTCCCTTTCCCTGCCCTTATCTTTAGTGCATACAGTAATATGGAGAAGGACTGGGCTGGAAAAGTTACAGAGGGCTGTTTTGCTAACTGAGCAGTCAGACCTCAGTAACTCTTGAGCTGGGATGCCCTCAATCCCTCCCATATGCCAGCACCATGGGCAACTATTATCAGGTGCATCCCTAGTGGATCCCAGAGGGTCCTTGCTTTAATTGTGGTTTTATACATTCCTGTCATTTTCATCTACAGTCCCGTTCTTCTTCCCTGCTTCTGGGAAGCAAAAGTTTTTTTTGAGAAATGATGAA
Source organism: Aegithalos caudatus (assembly GCA_013389925.1). Lineage (NCBI taxonomy): Eukaryota > Metazoa > Chordata > Aves > Passeriformes > Aegithalidae > Aegithalos > Aegithalos caudatus. The sequence continues at coordinate 497,201 of WEIU01011284.1, read as the reverse complement.
AAGTGCATTCAGAACAGGCATCACCTAGGTCTTTCTCCCCTAACCAACTCTTCCAACAACCAGAGTTAGAGATCACACACAGAATTCACAGAAAGTTCACAGAGAGCAGCCCACAGCAAGCTGTACCTACTTTTTGTGACGACACCTTCCAGGTGGATGATATTGGGGTGGTCAAACTGCCCCATGATGCTTGCCTCTCCCAAGAAATCTCTTCTCTGTTTCTCTGTGTAGCCCACCTTCAGGGTTTTGATAGCCACTGGAAACTCACGCTTTCCCTGCAGCTTCAGCCTCCCACTGCAGACTTCCCCAAATTCACCTTCAGAAGAAAACAAGGAAGAATGGGATCACACCACATCAAGGGAACACATGATGTGCCTCTGTCTACAGGATGCAGCAGAGCTTTGGCTGATGGAAAGCACAAAGGGCTGCCCTGCATCCATGGATATGGACTTCTGAACATCACAGTGATGAGTATCTCAAACAGCCACTGTACCACAAGCCCAGTAATTCATAAGCACAAGAAAACTTTAAGTAAAAATGTAATTTTCCTGTATTTAAAGAGCTATGCTTTATATTCCACTGGGCTTTTTTCTCATTTCATATTTTTTCTATTATATGAAAGAGTCCTGCCATATCCTATACCACTGTGCTGTGTGCATAGCTGTAAAACTCAAACCACTTGCTTCTTAACCTTCCTTTGGTAAGTTACATAGATGGAAATCTGTCAGCCTTTCACAGTAACATATATTTTATAGACTATAAACTCTTCACAATTTTATTACTACCTTTCCCAAAAAGTAACCTAAATGGATTTTTTCTGGTGAACAATAAATTATGTCCAAACTCACAATTTCAGAGGACAGAAAATATTACTAATGTTGGATGCAAGACTAGACAAACAACTTTACTGGAAACAAAATGGGAGTTTCTTCTTTTAACCAAGGAAGTTTAAAGCTCTGGACTTTGGCTTGTACTTTTTTAATGTCCCAGGTGATATCTTATTTTAATTTTTTGCTTCAAGACTGACCTTAATGTTGGGGGATAAAAAAGTTCAAATGGTAAAAAGAATGTGAAACTTAAGTGACTCCTTTCTCTTAGGATCCATTGAAATAGCTCAACTGACCATTTGTGACCATTTTCTGACATTTTCAGTTCAGCTCCTGAATTTCAAAACTGCAGACAATGACAGGTCTGTCCCAAACCTCATCTGGAACATGCTCAACTTCACTTGCAGGGTACCTAACAGTTAAAATTTTTCACAGCCTTTCCCAGATCTCTCATGTTAAGGAAGCCAACCCTTCACGCTGCTAAGGGTCATGGAATGCATTTCCATACCAGCTCCAATAACTCTTTCAATGGTTATGCATGAAGCTTCAATTTCCTTAGCAAACTCGTGGACAGCTTGATTAGGGTCCTCGTAAGTGTGGGGGTCAACATAGGTCCTCACTCCAGGCAGCTTAACTGCAAACAAATTAAACACATTGAATAGCACATGACATCATGGAAAATGGGCATTACACTCCTGTCCCTCGCACTCTGCTCCCCTGGAAATTTATTTCTATGGTGAAAATGAGTATCATTCCTGAAAAATGACATTTAGTTTATACGTGACACTGTGACACAAAGTTTAGCATATTTAGAAAAGTACAACAGTGCTCAGCTGGAATGATGTGCAGCTAAAAATCCCTTTTGGTGCTGTCTAATGGGTTGTTCTGGTGTCTGCTAGAAAAGAATCCCTTTCTGGAACCAGAGAGGAACACCAGGAGGAGAAGTACAAATAGTAAAATGTTACAGGAGTAACTTGCAAAGCAAGCTGGATGGATGGGGGTTGATGGAGAGCTGAAATAAATTATGCCCTACTAGTCACACATCAGCTAATCAATCGCCCACATTATTTCAGACAGAGCTACTGAGATTTGAAAGAACTGCATATTTGCAGTACAAAGCCTGTGGGTTGTATCAGTATAAATATAATCAATAGCAGGCTTTTTCTCCAGGACTTGAGAGGCGAAAAAGTATTTTCATTATCCATATTATAAGTTTGTTTTGACAATCATTAAGGCTACTCACATGAAGAATTGCTCATCAGTCTAATGAGACAGCTACATTACACTGTGGCTCTTAATTGATTTGCTTCCTGCTGCCTTCATTACATAGCACTAATGGAAATTTGACTTTCACTCAAAACGTGTTTGCCTTTTCCACCCCAAAAGGCACCTCACTGTTACCCATCCCCAGATCCCTCAGCTCTTGATGAAGGAGGGACTGAGAGCAACCACCAAATTTCCTTTCCAGCATCACTGCAGAGGGGTTTTCTATACAAGGGCATTAACACAGCATTTCTGAAAGCTTTCTAGGTGCAGGAAATAGGTGTTATTCCTCACACCTCTGCAGAGGCATCCAAGCTGAAGAGTAGCAGTAGGCTTGGTCCTCATAGCTGGCTGGGGTGAAGCAAAGGTTTCAAACTGGTACTTTGGACTGATGCATCCAGACCACAAAAATGTTGAGTTGTTATGTGCCGAGAAGAAAAAAATTAATAACATCTTGGTTCACACAGCAAAGACAGAGGGACAAACCAAAATGGCTCACTAGAAAAATCTGGTGCAAACATACAGGTGTGAATAGCTCAGCACATAGAAAGACTGTTCAAATCTTCAGTTCTCTGTGGGGCCTGCAGCAGGGGCAGGTGGAGACCTACTGTACAAACAATTATTTTGTGAATTAATAGCAAAACCAGATCTTCTTTTTCTTATTTTTTTTTCTTTTTTTTTTTCTTTTTTTTTTTTTTCAGAAAACCACCTCTTAGTTAATTTCTCATTACCACAGAAAGCAAAAACCACATATATACGTTTGCTCTTTACTCACTGTGGCCATTATGAAAATGCATCTTTTCTTCTTCTGGATCTTGCTTAGCCTTGCTATAGCCACATCGCCTGGGGAAGAAAAAAAAAAAAACAACAAAACACAACAGAAGAGCATTTTTGCCTCTTGTATGGCAGAACTCCATTCTTTACTTGAATCATACAATGCAAAAAAACCCAGAGCATGACGAACCTCTAGTGGCTCTATTGCTGCTGTCCCAGTTTTGGCTCATCAAACTAGCTGCAATTTCCCTAACGGGTTTCAGGGCTCAAGGCCCATGGATTTTCAATTGGACTTGTGTTTCCAAATCCCACAGATGCTTCTGAGCAACTCCACTCTACCTGACATTTAATACAGCTATTATTAAGAAGAAAAGAAAGCAGAAACAGGAAGGACAATGAAAGGGGAATGGGATGAAACATTAGAATTGCAGAAACAAAATCTCCTGGACTGCAAAGCTTTTGCAGGCAGTGTGTTGCATGTCTTGCATGCTCCCCTTTATCCACTGTGCATTTGCAGAGAACTTTGAATTATGGTATCTTAGAAAATGGCCTTGTGTAAACATTAACATCTTTTACACATGAAAAATAATGGCTTAAAACAAATCAAACCAAACCAAACCAAACTCATTGCCTCACTGCTTTCAGGTGTCTCCTACATACTGTTGGCTCTGTATAGCATTTCATGCACATCTCCTCTTTTTCCATAGAGGAGCTGCTATTCATGGAATCCCCTCTGCCCAGCAGAAAAGAGATGAAAAAAAACCAAGCTGCCTGACCTATCCTGCTCCCACCTTAGTGCCAGACAGTGCAAGGATAGTGTTGAATACTACCATGAAGTTGCAACCACAGTCATATGGAAGTTGCATCTCCCCCAGGGCATCTCCTGTAGTTTTTGGCTGCTCTTCCCCAACTCTTCATTCTTCTCATAGGTTTTCTAAGTGATAGTTTTGCATTAGCATTAACTGTCTGCTTTGGTGGCACTTCTGAGATCTGCTTCACTTAGACAACCACATGGAAGCCCCAGGATAACTGCATAGGCAAGAAAATTTGCTATATACACACACACACAAGTTTAAAAATACAGGATGAGGTATGCAGGATGCACATATATATGCCTGTCTTTCCAAGGACCTGATAACATAACTGGATATGGGAACTGGATTATCCTTACATCAAACCACATGAACATGGGACTGAAGGACACTGCTTGGTAGAATGAAAAACCTGGAACAGACACCTGCAAGCCAGCCAGCATGCAGAGGAATCACTAGCTGGCACACCTTAAAGAAAGCCTCAGGCCACTAAAAGCCACTTAAAGCTGAGGAACCTCTCTTCCATTGCTTCTGTGATTTTTGAGCTAGGGGCATGTGAGCACTCCAGCATCACTCACAGCAAGGAGGAGCATATGATTAGCAGGAACAAAACTGCAATTAGGAGAAGGCAGTAACAGGCATCTGCATGAAACATGCCCTCAGCATGAAGTCCTATTACAGGGAACTGCTGTCTGCCTGGATGCAAGGGCCCAAGCAGCCTTTTGGCTATAGGATTCTGGCACTGGGTTTGTGAAATGATCCCAGTACAGACAAAAGCCCAGACATGATGAGACCCCACCATTGAGCTGGATGCTCAACAGTTGAGGAGGGGAAAGGCAGCATCAGCTTCTGGGGCTATTCTGGGGAAGAGGGAGCTTACCTTGGGGACAAAGGGAGACCTGTGCCACAGGGAGAGGAAGGAAAAAGAGATTGCAAAGGTAGTGCAAGCACGGGGGAACAGATCAAGAAGACAAGGGAAGGCTGGCAGGCAGTCTAGGGATGCAGGCAGGGAGATAAAAAGGTTGCACTTAATAAACAGCCAGGCTATACATGCAGGGCATGATTTCAGCAGCAGCAACCAAGCTGAGACATAACACTTTGAATGCAAACCCCACAAGAACGGCACTGAAGTGCCCAGAGATGTGGCTCAGTTATCTGCATGTTGGTGATCATTGCCTTGCTCTAAAAGCAGCAGCGCCATTTCCTGAGATGGGGTCCTGCATAATTAACTCAAAACCTAAGCACTAGGTGTACATGGAGACCCTTGGGAGAAAGGATCATTTCAAAGCACATTCTGGTGTTCACAAGCCCTTGGCGAGAATGGATTCTTCTTCTTAATCATATGACCTCCCCTTCAACTAAATGGAGAGATGAGTCTCAGTATCAAGTCTCACTTCTGGGCAGCCCCAATTTTTTTCTGCTGCTAGCTTGCAAAGTTACATCAGCTTTCTGCAGAACTAATTTCTCTGGATATAGGCATATGACTTAATCTGCCTTTTAAAAATACACAAATATGTCAATTCATCCTTCTATCAAATGCATGTATCTGGTACTTCTGTTTTGCTTTTTGGAGCAAATACCTCTATCTCTTCTTCAGGTGTGGAGCACTTTGCCAGTAAAAATGCTTTTCTAACATCATCCTTTCTATGACCTACATCTCCTGACTCCTTGACCATAAACATGCAGAGGACAGAAAGACTGTCATCCCCTGCATACAGTGATCCAAGCACACCTTGATGCACAACAGTCCCTGTTTTACTGCCCATGGACACACTACAAGGGCCAATGCAAACCAGTTGGCTGCAGCTGCCCCGTTCTCAGGAGCTGGGTAACACATACAGCAGCACATCACATTAGCATATGAAATCAGGCTCTGGGACTCCTGAAGCATCGTTAAAACAAGCCTTGACAAGACACATCAAAGTGAAATGGCAGCTAGTGGACTGTGACTGTCAAGCAACAGTTGGGTGTCACTAATAAAGCTTGCTGCAAAACCTGCCATCACTTGTGCCCTTCACACACTTTCTCAAACTACCCAGAGTTCACGCTGACTGGGGCCAAACTGCGCTTCTTCCATTCTTGACCTTCAGATGCTTTAAATAACACACATAAGCATTTTTTCTCCTTTCTTCCCCAGCTGAATCCTACAGAAATCTGAAATTTCACATTAACAATCCAGTCACTTTGTGAATCTTACTAGCAGATCAAAGTATCTAAATATTGTGGCTTCGCAATATATTTTGGGAGAAAAAAAAGCTCTCAATTGTTCGTGAAATAATCCATTTCTGCATGTGCATTTGCTCTTAATATTTATTGGCTAAGCTGTGAGTCAAAAGCTCTGATGGAAGACTCATTCTCTAGTTTATTATCGCTGTACAAACCATAGATTTCCTATATCTTTCCTGTATCACGCACAGCAAAACCATAAAGATCCTGACACTCGCTTCATCTCCCACCGAGCTGGAGACACTCAGCCAAAGAGTTAACGTAATTCAGCAGCACACCTGAATCTCAATTCATTTACTCCTATTATGGGTTTGTCCCAGTTTCTCTATGTGGAAAGCAGATGTCTTCCTTGCACAGCTCTGTTTTTCAATAAAAGTATCAGAAGTAAAAAGAAAAGTGAGACTTTAAATATTCTTAAGGCATCATGTCTTATTTAAAAACTACTTGCAGATTGGCAGGCAGCTCGTAAAATATTTATGGAGCAGATTATAAAAGTGAAGTTGTAAAATGATCCTTATATAGGTTTATAAAATATAAAACGGACAGGTAGAAAGATGAAGAATCCAGCTGGGAAACCAATGCCCACTACCTTGCATGACAGAAGCCAATTCACAGAGAAAAATTCTTCATGAAGCGAGGCAGAAAGATGCTTGCTCTCTCTGGACTGATGGAGATCCTTTTGTTTCTGCCTTATGCTTCTGGACACCCTTGCTGGGTTGTGTGTGGCCCTTTGGCCACTCGAGGCATTCCCCTGAAAACCACAGAATGCCCAAGGGAAAGAGTTTTCATCTCCCTAGCTAGGGTCATCCTTACGGTCACAACTCAGGCAAGACACAGCCAGGAGACTGTGAACCTGGACCTTGGATGTCAAGCCCTAGGTGCTGATGTGGAAAAATCTTCACATACTTTTTTTACAGGCATAGGCCAAAGCATTTCAACACACAGCCAAGGCATTACTGGAAATGCAGGTGGGGACATCATTGAGACTCCCTGAGGAGGAAAGGGACTTCACCTTGCCAGGTGCAGTCAATACCATCAAACAGGTTGTGCCCTGAAGCAGCATGCAATCTCCCATCCCAGTCTCACAGAGACTTATACATGTATTTAATCTCTTAAATATGAGATAAATGAAGCATATGCACTTCTCTGAAACAGAGACAAAACACTTTTTTTTTCAGGGGTGAGACCTTCACTCAGAAGCCTGTCTTTTACAATAAATCAACTTATAGGAATGCTTCCAACCCATCTCAAGCTGTCACCTTACAGGAGGTTTGCAAGGACTGCAAGGTTGTTGTTTACAAGGGGTTAGTGCTTATTTCAGACTATTTGTTCCAAGATGTTAAAGCAATAAAGCTGCATACGTGTTGCAGGGCAGGATCGTGTTCCATGCAGAGGAACAAACAAACATGGATCTCTCCATCTGGCCAAGATCCTGTCGCCTCAGATCACGTGTGGAGACAATAACTTGTTCAGTAAATAGCTTTTTCCTTGATAAACAACACTGATACTGAGAGCCAGAGGCAAAAGCCTACCACTTGTGATGTTATTCTGTGTTCAGCATTTGCCTTTGCTGCTTGCAATCCTAGGATAAATTCATTATCAAAAAACCAGGGAATACTCAAGGGCCTGGTGCAAACTGAAGAGCTTCTATACTGGAAGTTGCTTTCTGTTTTTCTGTTCACTTTCCTCTTGCACAAGATCAAAAGAGCAGTAAATGTCTGGTGATGACAAGCAAAGACCTTTAGCTCAGTTCAGGAGATACAGGAGATGGCTGGCCTGAGAGGAACAGGGCAGATTCCCTTCCAAAGGGCTGCAGGCTCACAATCTTCTCAGCTGCTTTCCCAGCACTGCTGTCCCCCTCTACACCGTGTGACCCTGTCTTTGACCTCTGATTAACTTGGATGCCTTACAAAGGAAGCTTCACAAATCCAGCAGTGGTATTTTTAGCCTTTAGGATTTCTCTGCCTCTGTGCTGAATGACTCCCTGCTTTCCTAAATCACTGCCAGAACAATTAAAAATAATTTAAACAAGATACCGTTTTCCCCTCTTGCAGGAAGCTCCTTCTGAAGTGATTTCCATAAATCTTTCTAAAGAGGTTGTCGTGCCTTCCCATAGCACAGCCAATGGCATCTGTGCCTTGAAGTAACTTTTCCCATTTCCCCCTCCCAGCCTGCTGCCACATTAGTCTCCCTGCACCTTGGGAGGAAACCTGCAGAGGGTGTTTTCCAGGTCAGCCAAGTTTTCCTTGTGCGTCTCCCTTCTTCATGGCCATCCAGTCCAATCCTGGTCTCCTCTGAGAGCTGTTTTCCATTGCTGTCATGCTCCAGCTGGGGTCCTTGCTGAGGACATTTAAGCATGACTTGGAGCGAGGGACTGCTTGTGCATGGGTGCCACAGGCATGACAGACAATAGAAGTACTGTAAGGTTTTCTTTCAGAGCAGTCATTGCCAAAACAGTGGACCACATACCAGAACAACTTTTCACAGGCACACAGTTTGAGCTGAGCATACTTGCTTGCTAAATCTGCTCTTCAGCACAAAAAACCAAGTAAAAAATACTCCACCAGGAAGAAAAACCAAAACCAAAACCCAAACTCCTCCTGTATCAAAACAAAAATACAGCACCAGAGGACCATGAAATGGTCCACCTTAGCATCCACTGCACCCCACAGTAAGGGACTGCACCATAATCCAGCTACCACCATGCAAAGCCTCAGCATCCCCCAGAAAACACAGCAGAAGAGTGCCACACCTCTCACCAGCTATGCCGAGAAAACTTCCTGGCTTAACAATGCACGTGGGATGTCTCAGAAGTTCTGTAGTCTCAAGCAGCTATCTGATGGGGATGGTGACTACATGCATCTTTTGGAAGGCTCAGGAAGATCTCTGCCCACACAAATATTACGGATGATTCTTATCTGGGAAGCAACTCAACTTGCATCCAGTCAAACCAACAGAAATTAAAATCACTCCTCCTTTGACTAGTTAGAAAAGAGGGGAGAGTAAAGGGAGCAGAGAGTGGTGAGGCAGCCTAGATGGTGGCAGAACAGGACAGCATGCAGCATGGACACGCACCTCAGAGATATGTCCAATGCTGCTGGAGCATATCGTGGGCAAGCAGCACCATGTCATTGCTGTGTATGTCACACACTGACATGTATGTCCATGACATACACTTCATTCCACTGACATGCATGTCACATGCCACTAAATACCTTTCTGCTCCCGCCTACCCCCTGCCTCCTCTGGGGGCACATTACCTCCCCCCAGCCCCTTTGGATGACAAGCAGAACTTGATGGGTGTCCAGCATACATGGTGTTTTATTAGACACGTGCTGCAGTGTCTGGATTGATCATGGCATAACACAGCAGGTTTTTGTCCCTGAGATCCCTGCTCCTGCTGAAGATTCACTCTGCTTCAGGTCACGCTATTTTCAGTTGTTGAGATAGACAAGCTGGGTACAGAGATCAGATGAGAAAGTGATTTCCAGGCCAGTACAAGAAAGGAAGGGAGAGGCAGACTGTGCACAGAAAACACGGACGGAGGACACGAAGTAGGAGCCAGCACGGGTGGGAACACTGACCATGTTAGGCTCGGATAGGCAACAGCACGCAGAGAAGAAGCCCACCCACAGCCATGATCGCAGCAACTGAAAAGCAAACAAAAAGGCCCAGGATAAGGAATAATCCCACCGCCCTGGCAAGGTGCAAATACATTCACAACATTTCTATATGTATTTCTTCCTTCTTATTACAATTATTATTTGGACCTGAACACCCTGGGCTGCAAAAAATTTAATGGCATACGCTATTGTTGGTGAAACATGCTTTGGGGAGAGTGTCTAGATCCTGGTGCTGTGAAGCAATTAACCATGTGCTTCCTGCACTGGAGTACCTCCATCAGGATTAGTGGGCCACCCATGTGCTTAAACTTAAGCACCTGCCTTGAAGCAGGCGAAGTGACTTTTTTCCACAAGCATGCATGTGGCACAATTACAATTTCCTTTAAAAAAGGAAAAGCACTGGATGAATATGAGCCCTGCTTTTGCAGATCCTGTGCATGTACTCACAGAGCCCTTTCTGCATCTCCTTGTATCAGCGAGGCTTTGCACACGTTTGGTATCTGCAGAAGCAGGACCTTGTGAGAGCCTCAATAAACTCAAAATACAGTGAGCTGAAAGGCATTCCATGCAGCCACAGCTTGCCTTTGAAGGCTGCTCAGCCATTACTTTAATCAGACAATGGGTTTGCCTGGCATCAGTTCTCAACCCAGTGCTGGCTGCACCTCAGTAATTGCCCTTTATCCTTGTCAGAGAACTTGCACAGACAATTTTTCTGTTATCAAATCTATTAAGATAGTTCATCCTGGAAAAGAACATAGTGCAGAAGAAACAACAGGAAGTGTTTCAGTACAAGCAGGAGCCCAGTGGTGCAGGTATAGTCCAGTTAATGTCAGCTGAAGACCTCTTCATTTCTCCTCAATCATCACAAGAAGTCATTCTTGAAAACATCCCATGCATGTCAGATTTTTTATACAGTACGGCTTACAATGACTAAATACATTAAAATAGTTTATTTAGACAAAATTAACATTCTGCAACTGCATTGCCTTAAATTATGATGCAAAATAACTTCAGGCATGCAATGATTTACAGAATTATACACTGGATTATGTGCTTACTTAAATTAAAACTGGTGAAGAATGTCTTCTAAGCTCCTTTTGCATCAGCAAAACAACTTGCTAACATTTTCTAAACAGCAATGCCAATATCTCTAACTATAATTAACAATATTTTCTATTTTCATAATGCCCCAGCTTGTTCAGTCATACTAATATGAGAGCAGATCAGCCTTCACTAAACCACTCTGCAGATCCAAGTTAACACCAAATTAACACCAGAGATCCAAAACTCAAAGGCACAGAAAGGGAACCCAAGCACTATATATATCTTGAGTCAATTTTGCCATTTTATTCTTTTAACCTTGAAGGATTTGAGTGCAGGGAACCTGTGCATCTCCAGATCAGTTTGGTTTTCAGCTTTGTTTCAGCTAGGAGGCCCTTTACCCCCAGGCATTTCCTAATGGTTGCTGCCACCAGACCTTCCCACAGCTCCACACTACTGAGCATGCAAAGTCAAAGTTTTCCAAACAGCTGTCCAATTAACCTGAAAAGCAACCACTTCCTTAAAATGAAAGGAGCTCAATGTTTCCCTGAACAAAGAAAAACTCTTGGAGACCTCATCAGCAACAGGGCTCCTCTGAGACAAAATCAGTTCCCTGCACTGAATCCAGAGCACTTCAGATCTCACTCTCTTTATACAGAGTTTAAAAAAAAAAAAAAAAAAAAAAAAAAAGCTTAGGTGCAAGAGAAATGTACTTCAGTGTACCTACCCTTGCTCCTACAAAGCTATCAGCTGTACACTTATGGTCAAAATGCTCTGAGGTTTAGCATTAGGGGAAATCTAAAGTGCTTAGAAACAAACTAAACTGGATCAGCAGACAATAAAATTCATTTTCCAGTCCAAGGACCACTTGGATAGGTAAGTGAACTTACTAATTGGTCTGAACAGTCAGGACAAAGGAAGATTTATTACTAGTGCTAAAAGGGTGGCTTGATTTGGAAGATAAGTTTCAAAATATAAAAATCCTGAGGCAAATAAAACCAACGTTAAACTCAAGCAAAGCCATCATGCATCTTGTGGCCATTAGATTTGGGTGCCTGATGGCTTCTAGGAGGGGCCCAGTTCCCACCTTCTCATTTCCTGCAGGGCTTTCTTAGTCTAGAAACTGAGGAGCTGAAAGCAAAAGCCTTCCAGACAAGAACAAATGTTATGGATAAGATTAAAATCCTGTTTAATGAAATACAGCCAGACCTCTCCAGGGTTTTAAGATCTTTAGCCAGTAAGCTGACCTATATTGGAGAGCAGAGTTGAACCAAGCACTGCATACATCAATTTTATCTGCAAACTCTCCTCCAGCCTCACTGAATCAATCAGCAAACTATGAGGAGAGGCAGTGGGGGCTGCTACTGGTCAGGAGCCCCTCTGCAGGATAACAGATGACATGTCCATGTAACAGCAGAAGTTATGGAGAAAGTACCTGCAGTGTTAAATCCCCTTTGCTGGGAAAGAACAGGCTCTGAGGCAACACCATCTCCAAAAGCCAAACTTGCTTGAAACAAGGTGTGACACCTGCTTCTAGCCCTGGCTTCAAGGAAAGGGCTGCAGATGGGAGAAAAAAAAAAAAAAAAAAAAAAAAAAAAAAAAAAAAAAAAAAAGGTAGAGGAGCCTGGATCTGCAGTGACACCTCCAGGACCTCTGTGGCCTGCTGGCACTGCCCTGCTCCTTGGCCAGCCAACTCTGCTGCTTTCAGTTATCTCAGGCACACAGAGACAACACTCCTCCAGTTCTAGCTAAGGTGACCCCCACAAAGCTTATGTGGTTTGCAAACCCAACTGTCCAGAGAGCAAACTTTAATAAACCTGTGCAAGGAGCACTTATCAACACCCTTGGCATTGTTTCAAACCCTGGGCTTGGTTAATGAAATGTATATATATCATGGGCCCCAGCAACTGTGCCTGCAATTAATGTAATTAATTTACCACAAGTCTGCAGATGACCCAGAGAGCATTTGGAATTAAAGTACATTTTTAATGTCTAGATAGAATTCAGAGAGGCTCTGCCATATATAGATGTGGCTTTTAAGAGTTGTAAGTTGAAGTCTTGCAATCATGATAAATGAAAGTCTCATTTGTTGCTTTTAATAAGCTGTTCTAATGGGATGTTCTTCAGAGGCTTGCAATTAGAGACTGAAATACTTGAGGGTGCCTGGGAAGATTTTTCTAATCATTCAAACAGCCTTGAGTGATGATTGCTTCCTGCATCTCCAGGTCAGGAGGCCAGTGCTACACCTAGCAATTCCTGAGTCAACATGCTTACTCTAAACATCAGAGAAGTAGCATTACACACTGTGAGCTGCTAGGAATATATTCCCACCTTGTCCCCAAATATATGAATGTTTAAGGAGTCACCTGCTCTTCCTGCTGAGCTATCCTAGTTCATACATTAAAGCGCATCTCCGTACTGCTTGATAAAAACTGAGAATGCAGAAGGCCAAGCAGATGATAGCTATGGGGAAGGAAAGCAACGTCTTCAGGGAAAGGAACTGCACTTGGAAAGACCTCTGGCATTATACTTTTCTATGTCTAAGACATAAGAAAGCAGAGATAACCTTTTTTTCTAGATAAGAGGCCAAGTGCCGCTACATGGCGAAGCCTCGGGAGAGGTCACGCTTCTGATTTCAAAGCAAGGTGAAACATCCACATATTCAGAAGTGCAGAGGGACAAGAGTCTGACTTCCTTCTTCATTCTCTACCCTCTCCACAGTCTAGAGAAGACACTGTAAAATCCCACTTTCAAAGACTACATACACAAGGGGTGCTCAGCAGGAGCTTCAAGCTGCTACAAATTCCAGCTGGAAGGGCAGCCCAGTTCCCTTCTCCAAAACAGGACTTGCACAATGCCATCAAAGAAATCACTTGCAAGAAGGCAAGGAGGTTTCACCACTTACTGCTGCACTACCCCCCATTTTCCCTGCTCAGACAAAGCTTATGCTGGTTGCTTATCTGTTCATCACACTCCTTCCAGCCCCTTCCCTTGGATGCTGCCAGAGGAGCTCAGAAATAACTCGGAGCTTAATTACAGATTTGGTCAACTCTCACCTTCTCTCTGGGCCAAAGTCATCTGAAGGCAGATTAGCCTAGGTCCTTAAATCCATCTCAAAACTGCAGAGCACAGACTGCCTTGCGGAGCCTGCCGAGTTTGCACTAAGCCAAAAAGAGTTTAGAATAGAAGAGGAATGAGGTGATGGAACAGCCAAATTGATCTTGACAGGATGTTAGACATGGGTGCTATGGGCAGCAGAATTCCACAGGGGCCCTAGGAAGGTATGACCCTGTGCAGAAGGGTGCACTGGAGCACTCTCCCTTCAGAAAGCAGTACTGTATGCCAGTGCTGCTCCTCTCTGTAAAAATGTTCCAGCAAAGAGGCTGTTAATAGGATAGAAGCAGTAAAAACCTTGACCCCAACAGAAGCAGGACCAGACCCTGCCTACTCTTGGTGGATGGGAATTTTGACTTGGCAGAGCAGTAGCTTCCTCAACAAAATCCTTCCTCTTGTCAGGTGAATCGTGGGGAATATTTGGCAGTAGGCAGCGTAATAAAGTGGCTATAAATCACAGGAGACAATGTCCTGCAGGAAGAAGGAAGAGCAGGCAAGAATTTAGAGATAAAAATCCTTTAAAAAGTCCCAACTAACAAAAATTGTGACTCATGCTGGAAAAAATCTCTATGAAAACCATTATCTATAGACTGTCTCCCATTTCCTACGGAAATATTGAAAAAGCAAACTATTTTAAGCCATGACACAACTTGGAAAATAGGATGGCGGAGGCTGTGGAAAAATTCATCCATTTTGACCTTCCACATCACAGAAGGCTGTAAACACTGTCTCAGGACCTAGGATATACACCACAATCTTTCACCCTCTCTTTCCCTGAAAGTCACTTTTTAACAAGATGCACATATTTGTGTCCAGAAAGTAGCCCTCTGCCACCACAGGCATGGATATTTAAAAGTCTAAATCAGCCAAGGTCAAGGATGGATACACTGGTGTAAGAGTCTCTAATTGCTAATACCCAGGTGGCAAGATTTGTCTTTGCTTTGTCTTTCAGAGGCTAGTTCCTTGCCAGAAGGAGACTTTCTATATATTCATGACACAGGGTGAGCGGCAGCTTTTTGTTGCTTCAATTTTTTTTTTCCTAAGTTCTATGAAAAGCTCCTTCTGGTTCTTTGAAAGATGACTTGAGATGGAAAGGTCATCCATAATGGGTAGTTGGCTATAAATGCAGATGCACAGTTGACTTGGCTGCTTTGAACAGCTTTTGCAAAGATGCACAGCATTGACCTAATATCTTGCCCACTTCACTCTGTAAAAGCTCATGCTTTTGGTTAGTGCTACAAAGTTTGAAAGCTTGGGGGACTGGAGGGACCAGCAGTCTCTTAACACTCACCCTAAGACCTTGTCTGTTTTGCGAAGAGGGCTGGGTTTGAAGGACAAAAGAGGGGTACTGCTCTGGAGCAGCTGGTCTCCACCCCAGACTGTTGAAAATCTGGCTCCTTACCTCAGTTTGTAGGGAGAAAGACTGATGCCACACAACAACTGAGGAACTTTACTGCTCCCTGTGAGATGGAGTGCAAAGATTTTTGTCACCGGACTGTCCAACACAGACTTCAAAACAAAAGTCAGTTATGATTTTAGATTAATACATACTTCAGTCAGGAGCAATAATGGTGACAGACATCTAATTTACACATTGCTAGGAGAGCAAAATTTATAGCTTTGCTCTATCTGTAAAATGCACTGTGCTTTTGAGAACACATAATCCTAACAAAACAAAGATAATAACAACTCTGTATTCTTTAATTCAGTACTTGTAGCTGGTTTAATAATAGATTTTCAATCCACTTCTTTTTTTTTTTTTTTAATCCTGAGACAACTACAGTCTGATTTAGTGAATCTCTTTGATTTGTAATCCCAATTGTTATATTATTAATATGCCCTTGATGCAAAGATTGGGATAACTTAAAAAAGTGATCAGCTATTTGGCTTGTCATTTATGACCTTGGTCAGAGGACGTGTTATTTACAGGAAGTTTTCTGGAGCATCTGCAAGTAAATCAGCTCTGAAATGCAGCTTAATTGTTTAAGGCAAAGCACATTTAGTTTCAAATTCCCAGGAATCTCCAGCTTCAGACGCAAAGTGCATTTCCACAGATGGATGGTGACATGTGGAAATGCCACCATGACTGTTCAACTGACCTTTGGTTTAGGGCCAGCTGCCAACAGGAAATGCCAAGCTGTTACTTATATTCATTCAAAAGAAGTGAGAAACCTGCAGAAACTTGAAAGCAAGAAAAGGGGAAGAGGTGTGGTCCTGCCTTTGGGAACCTAGCAAAAAATAAAAAGCCTGCAGACTCCAGCAAACTCCTCAGCCCTGTGACTGGAAACTCCTTTCAGAGCTGCCAAGAGCAGGATGATATTCACTTTGCATTGCAGAGCTGCTCTGAAGCCTCTGCTCACTACAGCCTGGGACTTGGGAGGAGAGGTGCAAAGAGGTGCCATACAGCATCCTAGGGAGGATTACCCTGAGGCATCCAGGGCCTCTCAGGGACCTGGGAGCACCCTGAAGCCTATTTGCAAGAACTGGCCAGGCTACATCCTCGGTGTGACAGAGCAAGATGGTTTTTCTCCTTCTCCTGCTCTCTTACATCAGCAGAAAAGACAGAACCTGGGCTTTGCACAGCTTGCTTGGTGTGTGGCAAGCAGTAGTGATTCCAGCTGGAGTTCAAAATAGATGTTTTCCTAATAGCAAATACAGGAAAGAGTTAGGAAAGAAAATGCCCTGGAAGCAGGCACTGGAACAACATAACCACTCCAGAGGTTTAATAGGAAAACATCTTCCAGAAACAGGTTAACTGCCTCAGAAAGGGATAATCTCATGACTTGGAACAGCTTATTGTCCCTGCTGTCACAGCAGGAGAGTTACTCCACAAATTGTCTTGAATCCATATCCAAGGCAAAGCAGCATGAGTAACACATCTCCCTGGCATCTCTGCTTTCTTCCAAACCAGAACAATTTCTTTGTTTTGCTTTGTTTAATTTCAAATTATCTGTCATCTTTCTGGATTTTGGGGTTTATTCTGCTGTTCTCACAAGTCACTCAGTGTACTAGATGGACTTTAAAATTCATGGGAACTCAAACTGGTGGAGAAGCCCTGTGGTTTTGAAGTCAATTTTCTAATAATGGACTAAACCTTGGTGTGGGAGGCTTCTCCACCAGCTCCAAGTGAGGGACTGTGGTCTTTTCAGTTCGGGGAAGGGTTGAAAAGATAAAAATGGATTAAGAGCTCAGCTCCCTGTGCCTGCCCTTCCCAGACATCCAGTGTGGCACCATAGAGGTCCCAGAAACCTGCAGCTGCCCTGGGGTCCACAGAGGGAAGTGTGAGTACAAGGTAGGAGGATTAAGGCAGCAGCAGAGGCAGCAATAGAACTCTAGCCAAAGAAGACAAGGGCTTTTATAAGCATGCCAAGAGATAAAGAGCTAAGAGGAAGCACATCCTGGAAAGCACATTAGGCAAGAGGACAGAAAGATGTAAGTAATGAGAACTGCTGATAAATGGCACAGGATTTGCAAATTCTTGCTGAGACTAGAGAGAGTAGCAGTGAAAAGGAGACCTGCAAGGGTACAACCTCCTCAGATGGGTACTGAGCCCTTGCCAGCAACTGTGGAAAGAGCAGGAGCTACTGGCAGCCACACAGTTGTGATTCCCTATGGCCACAGAGGGATATACATTCCCACACCTGTCATTCACCCCCCAGACTCTTCCTCTCAGAGGTGCCAGGTTACATCCATAGCTTCCCTAGAGTCACACATGCACCAATACAAGCACACATCTGGGAGGGGGGAAGCCAAGGTTCACATCCACCTGCTCTGATTGAAGAGGGATTTCAATCATAACCTCTAGTCTTTAGGGAGCAACTTGAATCCTGTCTAGAGTGTTCAGAGCCAAGTCGTTTGACTACAGCTTTCCTGTAGGCCCTGGTGTGAATTGCCTGTAGCCATTGACTCACCCCGCCCACTCCTCTCTGCTGCTGCATGCTTCTCATGCACACAGGAGCATTTACTTTTCCCTTTTTAAGTGCAGCAAATCATTCAAAGCAGACAACAGGAGCTTGAACAGCTGAGCTGGAAGAGACTGTCAGTCTCTGACCTTGACTGGAGATGAGTCTGGCAGCACACTTACCTTTCAAGACAGGAAATAACTGTGTCCGTGTCCTTCCATGGATGCCTTATGCCTGGGGACAGAGCTGCTCAGCCTGGCAGGATTCCACTGCTCTGCATTTGCAGACTGATACCTTACCTCCTCTAGGAAATAAGACCCTCAACCAACAGATTCAGTGCAGCTCCTCTGCATCTTTAACATCTTTTAATGCCTACAATATCCTGTAATTTACAGCCACCCTGCTAGACCTGAGCTTAAGGCAGACCTATATGATAAAAGCAATTGTGGATGGGTACCATAGAAGCATAAATGTTTATTTTACATTGAAAATAAATTCAGCTTTATCAGTAGATGTACTTCACATTGCTTTGTGGAGTACTTCACATTGCTTGGTGTACTTCACATATGCATGAAGGATGTTGCATTGTTTGACTACTGCTACTAAAAAATGTACTAATATACATGTAGAATATGAAAAAAATACCTTCCACACTGGCTGCCAAACAAGTTTAATGTTGCAGTACAAACTTATCCTGACACAAGCCAGATTTTGCCCCAGTACCACAATATCTTGTTCATCAAAAAATTCCATCTACTTCCATTAGAGCTGTCAAAGATGCTATAGCCCAGGCTTTCATCACTTGCCTATGTTTAAGCACATGAGAAGTCAATGGGATGGTTTGAAGCAGAGTGTCTCCCTCTGTGTGGGAAGCTCTCTGTATGATTTACTAACACTTGGGGAACACATTAGTATGCTACATATGAGAAATGAAATCCAGATCTGACCAAAATGTGGGGCATTTGGCCATTTCAGTGGGTTTATTCTCCTTTTCTTCGAAAGTGTTTTCCTGAAGTCAAGTCTTCTCTGTGAGCAAAGTCCATTGCAAGCTCTGAGTACAAACATATGGGGGTGAAGATATTTTACCTGTAATAACGTGTTCTGCTTATTTTTAAAGGAATGTGAAAACACTCCTGTGAAAATCAAGTCAAATAATCAGGGCCAGCCTATACACAGATGAAAATCATTGGGAAGTGAACTATGTCTGTGAGAGTGCCTTTGTCATTCTTGCTTGTCCAAACAGATCAATCAGTCCACCCTTGTGCTGTTTTACAGTGCTACCGCTTGACAGCTTTGTTCACATGCTGCTTTTGCCTAAATCACACCAACTGGCTGGTCAGATAAAAGTTATTACAAAAGTTGAAGAAGTATAAATACACAGCTTCTTCTCTTACCTTCCGCTGAGAAGGAAACCGATAACAACAGCCAGCAGAATGACTCCCACTGTTACAGACACAACAATTATAGGAATCTGGCTCTGGTCGCTGGATGCAGCTACTGCTGAGATGAGAAACAGAAAATGGAGATTTTGGTTAAAATTACAGCAGCACTCATACAAGTCTTTCTAGTGAGGCTGCCAGCGAGGTTTCAAGTCTTACCAGTTAATTTCTTCTTTTACGGTTTGTGTTTTCCCCCTTTTACTGTCTGTTTCTAGTTTGGAAAGGATATGGGTGGAAAGGAAACAAAACCACATGCAACACTAAGCCAAAAACCAAACAAGATTGCATCTCATTGCTCAATTCAGAAACCAAAGTGTTGCAGAATGCAGCCTTTGAGTTCATGAATTCAAGTTTTTCTCCCTGAGTTAGCTGCATTAGAAATCAGAGACAAAAGATGAAAACCCAACCAGCTCTCATTTGGATGAAAACCCAACAGTCAGAGAGAATATTTATGAAATGCTATTGCTAAGAGACATAAGCAAAATCTACAAGATAAAAAGAATTACCTGCACTTCAAGAAGCTATAGACTGTAATAAACTAACTCCTTGTGGCATCTCTATCACATGGCCATAAGGTGCCCTCTGTAAAACAGGAATTTGCTAAGACACATACACTGGTTGGCCTTTTTATTGACCAAAATTTGGGGAAGCAAAACTCTTCCACCCTGTGCCTTGTAAGAAGCCCTCCTGCCAAAAGGCAGGAGACTAAGCTGGTGGTAGAGATGCCAACAAAAAGGTCAGGAGAGCTGATTGAGAACTGAGTTTTGACACGGGTCAAGTAAGAGCAGGTGAGTAAGCTCCCGTAGACTGTAAAACAGAAATGCTAGTACCACTTGTATCTTGTTTATCTGCCCTGCATGGCAGAGGAAGGAGCCCATTTCCCCCCAGGGGTTGGTATGTGGGCTTCCCCAAGCAGAAACCAAAGCCTCCTCACCTCGCCCTCTTTGCTGACAGCTTATTTACCTGCACATATATAACCACCTCAGGGTACAAATCTCACATCCTCCTTGCAAAACCAGCTCCCTGGCACAGGCACCACTGCTCTGTGGGAAAAAACCTCATTATAGCTCTTAACCTTGTGCCAGCCCAGGATGAAGGTTCATCCACCCCAGAGAGCAGCAGGAATTGATTGTGTACTGAAGAAGCCTTTAACTAAATGACTGAACTAAAAAAGGGTCCTTAGTACAGGAGTAACATTATGAAGGCTATAAAATAACTGAATATAGTCCCATATTAATTGTTAAAAGAAAAGAAAGAGAGAAAGGTATGGCATTAAACATTGATCTGCACTGGGCTTCAATAGCTCTTCATATGGGAACTCTCTGGTGCTTAACTGTGAGTGGGGTGGACCTGCTACAGCAATGTGATTTCAGAAGGATTGGTCCTGATACATTAAATATTTAACACTAACTGCTCCAAACCCCTGCCATCCAGAGATTTTATTAGCCTGACAAAGTTATGAGGGCTCCTTAAGATAGTGTTTTATTGCTTTTTTGACAAAATAATTAAAAAGAAAAACACTGAAAGGAGACCATTAAGCAGTGATTGGTGTTTTTTTGCACAGCTCAAAGGATGGGGAAATGAGATAAATTCTGCTGTGATCTATGGCAGATGAAAAGCCTGAATTCATAAGCCAAGCTGGGACTTGCTGCCATTCAAAGTCAGAGACACACACCCCTTCTCAGCTTGGTGACATGTTCCTACTCCCACCCAGCAGACCAGCTAGATTAGCTCACCAATCCAGCCAAAATCCAGCTCTTGGCAAGGTTAGTTTTTGGGGCTTGATGGGCTTGGTGGCATTTGAAAAGGATGAAGCAACAAGTGGATACACCCAGCAACACCTTCCATTCAAATTAAAAAATTTTGCTGAAAATTGAAGCCCTGGCTGCTTCATGGTGCTTTGCAGAATTGTGCAAGCAGGGAGAAGTATGCAAAAATTCCCCAAATCTGGAGAAAAAGGGAGATCCAAAACACCTTATAGAGTTCCTCCATTGCATTTCTCAGGCTGTTGTTGCAGAATTCCTCCAAATGTATTAAAGATAACTATAGAAACCTTGTGAACTGGAAACAAAACCTGTTGTTCAGTCCAAATGACTTGGAGAATGTTTTTGTTTCTCAGAACAGCCACTGAAAGGTTTTCATCTGTGCTTCAATAAAAATCATTTACTTTGGCTCTAACAAGAAGTTCAGATCTGTGCTCTGATGTAGCAGTGAGATTTCGATCTGTGCTTGCTTTCAAAATCTCCAGGATGTGCAGGAAAGCAGTGGGAGTCTGGTCACACTCCTGACACTAATATTGACTTTATACAGGGCTTTGGAAAAAAATGCTTTTTATAAGGTCTTAAATGTCAAACGGAACTGCATTTTGCAAGATGCAAACTGAGGCTTACATTGTATTTCAATGCTATCAAGTGTTAAAGTATCTGGTTAAGTCTGGCCTCAGCCAGAGCTTGAGTTGAACAGACAAATAATTTCCAGTTCCCAAACTGGGGACCATGTAATAGGTATTTCTCTGACTATGCCAGCAGCTCCTTAGTATCAGAGAAGTACCTATTCCTCTGCCTTTAAAATGTGAAAAAGACTGGAATATGGGTATGACTAAATGACCCACAGAGTTTCTAGTGTTTAAAAATATTTCCACGTGATGTCCTCCCAAAGTCCTGATTAACACAGATACATGATGGGCTTTATGAAAGTGCCATTATTTTTGGACCAGGATCATAGGTAATAGAACAAACGTGCATATATTTCATGTGTTACTTATTAATAGACCAGAACACTATTATTCAAACAACTCTTAAGCTACAAACTTTCCAACTGAGAAAAACTATACAGAATATTTTTTGTATAACATGATTTGGTTGCTACATATAGGGTACAATTAATTGTTAATACAATAAGAAATACATTAAATAGACTGTCCTTACTGCATTAATGTTTGCACTGTGATGCAATTTTCACTGTATTAGCTTAATCACTGGCTCCACAGCTACATTTGCACATGTATAACCAGTCCTTGAGAATCTATTATGACTTCAAAGGTAGTATGCACTGAAAAGACAACTTGGCATCTTCTTCTCAAAGATGATGAATTTTAAATAAACTGGAGTAACAGTAATCAAAGTATTGATGAATTTAAATTTCCAAGGAAAACACAGAAAATAAGTGTGCATTTCCCATGGGAATGAACAGAGTATTTCCACCATAAAATTCCTCTTCCATGCACACAGTACAAATATTAATAAATGACAACTGTACAAACTAAAAGAGAGAAGACGTATTTTCTGGTGGACAAAATTGTATTTTGACACCTTGACAAAATTCTGTATTTGGGACAAAAAGAATTTCCCTGCAGCTGTGCCTGAACATAGAAGAAAGAGCAGCTAAGACTCCAAGTGCCTCAGGAGTTCACCCTGCCACAGAATCTGTTCCAGAATCCAGCCCTGGATAATCAGTTTCATAAAAAAAAAATTAAAGAAAATTTTAAACCCCACATATGTAACAGGTCAAGAAGAAGTCCTGCACCTGCTGTGCACATTTTTTTCCATTTTTGATTACAAATCAACCTCCTTTTTTAGCACTGGCAGCCAACAGAATCAATCTTTTAACTTGACAGGAACTTTCCCCAAAGTACACAAAAGACACTAATGCTAGTTCAACTCTTCCCCTTGCAGAGAGGCACAATTTTAGGGTTTTCCCCCCTAGATGTAGATATATAAGAGAGTTCAGCATCCTCTAAAGACAGCCTTCAAGGATCAGGTCCTATCCCCTCTGTCCCTCCTCAGAGGAAAGACTCTCTTACACCAGTCACCTGTAAATACAGGCTTTTTCTAAGCATGGAATGCCATGAATTTCTGAAGCCTGAAGATTTCCTGCCTCACCATGAGGAAGCAAAG
The DNA here is from genome assembly GCA_013389925.1 of Aegithalos caudatus. Lineage (NCBI taxonomy): Eukaryota > Metazoa > Chordata > Aves > Passeriformes > Aegithalidae > Aegithalos > Aegithalos caudatus. The sequence continues at coordinate 474,284 of WEIU01011284.1, read as the reverse complement.
GACAGACACATCAAGTGCAGAGTCATGACGTGCCTGATGTTTCCAAAGTCAAGGGATGAAGCCAATAAAAGGAAGCGCTCTCTGCAAAGGCATCGATCCCCTGCCTTGTTTTTGGTAAGTGCTGCAGAGACATGGGCTGACAGTAATTAAAGACACTTACACACTGGGCTGGTTTCGAACTCGAATCTTCGGCTGAAGCCCCCGTAGCCGGCAGCTGTCCGCGCTCGGATCTGGAAGACGTACGCCGAGCCTGGCTTCAAGCCATCCGCCGTAATCGTCGTCTCTTTGGACTTGATGATGGTGTAGCTCGTCTCCTGGTCCTTTTCCCAACACCCCCCCAAAAACCACAAAGTTCAAACACACAAAGAGTGGCTCTTAGAGAAGACAGACTCTTAATGACCCCCAGAGAAACATGACAAAAGATGACCTAATTATGCATTTTTGAGGATTTCTTCCTCAAAACCCTCTCTCTGAAGGTCCTTTCTGCAACACAAAATGTGAGATATGATTTTCTCTTTTATAATCAATGATTCTAGGAGGCATGCATCTGGCATCTGCAGTAGAAGCAGCTTTCCACCGCTCAGGATGTACATGGCCTGGGGAAATGGAAAGGTTTATCATACAAAGATCAATCCCAAGGCACAGGGAAGATAAAACAAGTCCCATCACCTTAAAAAAGGATTTTGATTTACACCAAAATGGCTTCCCAGTAACGTAAGTAAGCCTAAAAACAGAATAATATATTACACACTGTACAACATTATGCCTGCATTTCTAGAACCACCAATTTGATCTTGGGAAGCTAATAATAAACCAAAAGTCCTATCAGGTATTAGGAAAATACCTAATTTTTGCATTGTTCTTCTGAAGTAATGAACTTGAAGAAAAACTGCTGAAATAAATCTTCATCTACATCAGTTTCTATGTGAAACAGTTCCAGTTCTTTGATTAAAATTTGTTGAAATGCTAAGTAATTACTCTTAGAATTATTTACTGTAACACATAATCTAGATGAGAGCTCATAAATTAAGGTCTACAAATTTGGGAACTGCTTTTTAATTCACCATATCCTCTCAGATACAAATTATTATGGGTTAAACCAGAGTTTTTAGTAGTTCCTTACCAAGATTTCTGGATAGCTCTTAGAATCTGAGCTCATTTTTCTTTTTTCTTTTTAATTTAATGGCCAGCTTCCCACAGACAGCAATATGCCTGGCTAAGGTGCTGGAAATTTCTTAAATACAAGATTACAAAGTTTCTCAGTTGAAGCCTGTTTTGGTGAAATGTGTACAGACACATACACACACACATATATATATGCCCCTTCTTTCTTATTAAGGAGTGATTCCTTCTTACAGGAATGCAGTCTGACAAAGCTCAGCTTTCCCAAACATTTAATATGAATCATTTTGTCCCTTGGAAATGAATGTGAATTTACCTTTATGAAGGGCTGAAAACAGAGAATATAAATTATAGTAGCAATAAAGAAAAATGATTAAGGGCAATGTCCCCAGCCTATCTCAACTACAGGTTAAAAAGAGTAAGTGAATATTAGGTCACATTTTTGCTTGTATGTCAGCCAATTGACTTTTCAATGCAGTGTTGGCTTCTGCAAACACTTGGACTCTTGAGCTTTTCTGTGGAAAACAATAAGTTTCAGTTTCAGCCTGAAGAAAAGAAATCAAGACAGCATAAACTTGGACTGGCTGGAGCTCTCTCTCCACAAAGGACTCACTCTTGAAGAGCTATTTGCTGAAGCTATTTTAGACTAGTTCTGGACTAAAAATGCAACATTTTAAGCCCCTCTCCTGCCAATTTGTTTGGAAACAAACTAAGGAAAATGAAAAAAATACACATTTTTTTTTTCACTTTAATTATTTGCTTTACCTTTTTTGGTTTCTAAAAGCTATTTTTTCCAAGCCATTCCACGGTAAGGATTCAATGTACCCAAACAGTCATTCAAACAAGTTAATAAAATACTTAGTAATGGATTATTTCCAGCAACAGAATAACCTGATTCTTGCTGTGTACTTTAATCTTCAGCCCTATTTAAGTCACTCACATATCTATTTCACAAGCTCCCTCATCTGCAAAAATAATGTTGATTTTATTTTGATGGAAAAGATTTATTAAATTCTTTCCCCTGTTTGCATGGACTGCTTGAGCAGGTCCTTCCCATGGTCAGAGAAAGACGATAGAAGGAATAAGGATCTAGTCCTGGTCCACATTGAGCAATTTCACCTGGATCACAGATAGAGCTGCTGAAATATCTTCCTTAAAATAGACATTCAATCCCCCTAAAAAGGTGAATTGTGACTCAATTTCATTATTTTCCTCTTGTTTTCATGTAGAAAGCCTGGATGTTTCTGAGGAAAAAAGAACACCTTACAATTCTAGCTAAGGCAAAAAATTGCTATTCAGTCAAATCCTGAAAACCTGATTTTTGGAAATCTAAGATTTCCAGAGATTTAAGGCTGTATCACTCAAAGTACACTATATTGATAAAGTGAATTTGTAACCATTTTTATTTAGATGACATTATTTTTGCAGGAAGAGAAGAAGTCATCATTTGAAATGAAGACTAGGAGAGGCAAGTTTTGTGGGAAGATTGCTTCCCCTTAAATCGAAAGAAGTGGAAAACCCAGGCAAGTTTTTAAGCCAAGACGCCCTTCTTCATTTCAGAGGACATACAATCTCTCTCTACAACCCCCTTCTCCTCTCCTTTCACAGTGGATGGAAAATCAAATGAGAAATCGAAATACCAAAGGCAAGGTCTTGCCTGATGTTTCTGGGAGGAGGCAGATGCTCAGTCCCCAACCCCTTCTATTTTTAACAAATGAGCAGGCTCTATCTTAATGTGATAAGGCTGGAGAGGAATCTGGCATGTGGATTTAATGTATTTGTTCAAGAGAAGTGGCACACTAATGGAAAACAACACCCTCATTTCAAGTCTTCCTAATCATTTACTGCAAAATCAATCTGACATTGATTTACGCATAAAATCTCTCAGTTCCTTCCATGACTCAAATAATAATAACTAAAAGAAGAAAACAATAAAGAGAAGGTACTTGGGAAGCTCAGCATTCAGTCCATCACACCTTTTCAAAATATTTGATTTCATATTCCAGGATGATGCCATTGGGTCGATCTGGCTCCTGCCAGGAAAGGGAGATGCTATTTTTAGTTATCTTCCCTTTTTTCACAGTACTGACTGGAGAAGGTGCTGCAAGACAGGAGAAAAACAGAACAGACGAAAACCATTGTTAGTAAGATGGTCTGCCTCAGCCAAAATCAAACTCATCACTGCATCCTCAAATGCAAGACAATCCTTAGCTACTGCAGATCAGTGGGGTCTCTTTTTACTTTGGTGCTATTTGCCCATTTTTAACAACTGGACTTGCACAGATTTGCAGTAGCATGACCACCAAGGCAAAGTAACAACACGAACTACTATCTCAGCTTATACATCAACCCTGTCTTTTCAAGCAATTTTCAAAACATCAACCCCACGCCTTCTCTTCAGTGTCAGGGGTCTGTGTTATCAGAATCACACATTGATTATGTTTTGATTTCTTTTGCCTGCTTTCAAGGCATATATTTTTCAGAAGACCTTACATTACACGGGCTCCTTAACTATTTTCGGATTTTAAGTAGTTTAAACCTAGGCATCTTTCAGCCCCCTCCTTCCAGAAGCAAGGAATATTACAACCTTTATAATTCAGTTGGTCTCCATGAATATCACTGGGGTGTTACAGCTCACATAGTGATGCTAATTCCTTGCAAATGGCAAAAGATTTTAATGGCAATCACAGTTTGGAAGTTCGCAGTGTGCTTGGGGAAGCCACAGCATGAGAGCAGCCATACCAGCTCTGCTCATTATTTTTAAAATGCAGCCCGGAAAGGTTATCTGTCCTTTGCAGCACACATGTGCATCAGAAACAGGCTTGATCCTTTGTATTCAGTCCGATGTCTGCAGAGACTTTTTAAGTTGTGGTTGCTGCCACCCCTGCCAGCTCTCTAGCAAAAGTTGCTATGGGCAATGCAACCCTAACACCCCAGGTATTTCATGCCAGTGATTAGGGAACAACACTGAGTGGAAAGAAAAGGGGACGGGAGAAATTCGTAGTCGCCCATTTGTAGGGCCAAGAGCAGCTTCTCCACAGATAAAAATAGGCCATGCCTGGATGAGGGACTTCAGCTCACCCTCCACACAGGCCAGCTCCTGCAAGGATGATAGGGAGCCTGAGGAGACCCATGGCAAAGACTTTTGTGGCCATATGGGGAATGGAATGCCAAGAGCAGCAGTGAACAACTACATTTCATCTACCAAAATGTATTTGGAGCTATAGAAAAAAAATTCTTTTATCTGAACACTATAAAAAACCCCAACCCATTAAGTAAAATAAAGACAAGAAATACATTAATATTTCCAGGTCAGATTTGAAGCCAAAAGAAGAGCTCCAGACAATTATTCTTGGACTGAAGGCTAGCAGCAAGACTTTTCTGCCATGTCAAGTTCTCACATCTCAGTCTTGCTTCAGCCCTAATTTTTTTACACTCCTGTTTACTTTCCTCACTTGTCTCTTGAAGGATCCTGAAAGGTGTTGGCTATTTCCATACTGTTTTCTGCTGGAGAGCTGGCATCAAGCTGTACAGACAATGTTTGCTTTTTAACTGTGCATCCACCACTGTGCTCACAACTGCTCCACTGAGCGAGTAAGAACCTTGATTTGAATGATGATTTATACAGGCACTGCATGGTGATCACAAACAATTTTTCATCTGCAAAAGTCACCTTACCCCTCTGTGACTGACGCCCTCTACAAGTTTTTGGGCTATGTGAAGGCAAATAATAACCTGCTAAATTGGTAAATGAATTTCTGCAATCAACCCTGGTGCCTAAATATGCACTGTCCATACATGTGCACAGCAAATTGAGTTGTGCATATGAGATATGAGATCTGTGCACAGGTGTATGGCCAGATGTGTTAGCTCAAAGGAGTTAGAGCAAGTAGTGAGCTCCATTAAAACAGAATGAAGCCCCTTCTGATGCAAGGGAGCTACACAGTTTTCAGGGGCGTTGGATAACAAGCCTTGCTGTGTGGTGGTGGTGCCAAGTAAAAGGAGACTGTACAGCCCTTGATGATACTGATCACTTAGCATGAGCCACTTACATGCTACCGTGTACAGGGAGGAGCCGCAAAAGTACTCAAAAAAGGGACCTATGTCCTCTGGGACTGATCTCCAGTGCCCCCAAATCCCTGCAACGCCTAGCCCATGCTTACAGAGCTGGCAGCAGAGGTCTGGCAGGATAGAGAGCGTCAGTGCTGAGAATTAAACCATTTAAAACTCCTATTAGCGAAAGTAAACTTGAGAAGAGCAGTGAGGGGAAACCTCAGCCCTCTCTGGTATTGAATGCCTGTCAGGAAGGTGAAAATCATGCAATTCCCAGTATCAAAATTGCCTGATCAAACAGTGGATTTTTCATCCACTTTACTGAGGTTTCCTGAAGTGTTTATAGGACTGAGGCTCACAAGTGCTTTACAGCCAAGAAAACAGTGGAAGTGCTCCCCAACCCATGCTGCACAACCTTTCCCTAAGAGGTTCAGGGCAGTTTAGCTCTCCTTTACGTGCACCTGCATAGTACAACAGAAAATGCACCACCAGCTATCCAAACAAACTTCCTACACCCCTAAACCAGAGCATGCTCCCTAAAAAGCACGCGAAAGAATCTTGGCTAGTGAGCAGCTTTGTGGACTTCAATCTCTGGGTGTGCAAACCTCTAAAATGTTCAATTGTGGCCCACAGAATGCTCTGTTCTACCGGGAAATGGATGGAAGATAAGAAAATGTGTAACCCAACTCTTGAAGTAAACTAGAAGAGGAGTAATCATATCCTTTTTGAATCTCCTTCAAAAGAAGTGTTAAAGTGTAACTGTGAGATAAAGGCCAATTAAGTAAATTCAATAAATCCCAGCGGTGCTGGCATGATACAGCAACTACTCTGCATCCTCAATGCACAGAGATTACGATGCTCTGAAGTGAAGGAAGGAAGGTATAAGTATTTTAGAGTTTTCTTTGTCAAACAAAATGTAATCCAATCCAGGCAAGTGGACAAAGTCTGCAATCATTCCATCTTAAAAGCCTGCAACTGGATACTGTGCTATATGATCTCAGAAAAATAAAAGGATTACTTAAAGACTTGCTTTTCAAAGGTCACTGCTTCTGCAAGGGCAGCATTCTCTTAATAGAAAGAAGTCAAACCACAGAGCCCTTCCATTTGGAGTACAACATGTAAAAAATAAATTCATGTAAGAGTCAAGATACATAAAGCTGTAATATCTCGTGTTTCTTATGCAAGCAGACAGAATTCTTGTTCAAATCCCTGCCTTGACACAACAAAAGGTGGATGTACATTGTGAACTGTTCATATTCTGCACATATGCATTAATTTCTCAGCCACACAGTCAAGATCAAAGAGGGATATTACATCATTTATGTTTATGTTTGCCATTTATGAAAACAGCCATGCCTGTGATGAAAGCAAACAGAAGATGTAACAAGGTGTGAAATTGCCAATGTACATTTTTGCTCTCCTGAGACCAAAAATTAATCAGGAAGCAAAGAAAAGCATAGAAAACTGATTCTTCTTTTTTTTTTTTTTTTTTTTTTTTTTTTTTTTTTTTTTTTTTTTTTTTTTTTTTTTTTTTTTTTTTTTTTTTTTTTTTTTTTTTTTTTTTTTTTTTTTTTTTTTTAAAAAAAAACCTTTTTTTTTTTTTTTTTTTTTTTTTTTTTTTTTTTTTTTTTTTTTTTTTTTGTTTTTGTTTTTGTTTTTGTTTTTGTTTTTGTTTTGTTTTGTTTAATTTTGTTCTGTTTCTAACATTTCTTAAGAGTAAGGGGACATTCCAAATAAATAAATTAAAGTTTCTGCAGAAGACGCATCATTAGTCACATCTGAATGACTACAAAAATTATTTTACAAGGAACAGACATTTTAGGACACTGTTCCTCTGCAACCTTTGATAATGACATTAGCACTGAATTAGCCATGTAGGCACCAAAGGCCATATTTACAACATACTGTGCTGTGTCCCACTAATATCTAACATACAATAAGGCTTAGTGGAATAAAATGCTAATTATGTTTTAAGAGAAACTAATGTTATCAGGTGAACAACCACTGTACCAAAACAAAACAAATAATCCAGTTTCCACTTTTCATGGTCTATCTAATGCTCTCTCCAGGCCAATTACTTTTGCCTTGGTATTTTTCATTCTGGCAGAAACAACAGCTAATGGCTCCCCATCTCACTCAGTCCCAAAGCCATAACCTTTACCTGTTATTATATAACCAAACAATTATGTTACAATTAATGCACTTAATAAAACCAGGTATAATTGAAGAAAATAAAACCTATATTAGAAGAGTAACCACAAGACAAGTAACTCTGGTTTCACTTCAAAAGCCTGATATACTCTAACTTTTCACTCAGTTTCTAACTTATTTTCCCAGGCCTTTGGTGACTTCAGAGTTTGAAGCAAGACTTGCCTTATTCATCAAGTCACACTAAAGGCATTGCAAAATTGCAGGTGGCTCCAAGCAGTAGGTTAATTAAAAAAATATAGATATGTTAGTTAAAACAAAAACACTGCATGGGGAAGGAAAAAAACAATGCTTTCACTGTATCTCTTTGCATTTCTACATAGGAAATTTTAGGGCAGGTTAACACACAGTGGCTCTCTTAAGGGTACTTTTACTGTGAATATTACATCTCGGCCAGAACTTAGGATTTAAGCCATAACTTGATTTTTGTGCTGCAGTTTTTCATATCCCGAAGTGTACTCAAGTTTGTCTGATAATGGATTTCAAAACTTCTTGTCCCTTGAGAGTAAAGAGTTGCAAACCATGCCCAGCTAGTCAGACAAACAAGCTAGGCCTCAAGTTCAAAGGTGCTTGCAAATGTTTTTTAAAACAGTCCAGGGAATGAAAGGTCCTTGTACTAAGTAGCATTAAAAGCCATTTCTATTTTATCTGAGATCTTTGGTGGGATTCCAAATCTGCATAGGCCCTAAATAAGGCAAAGAGGTAAATGTTAGTCCCAGGATTAGATTTAAATCCAAACAATTTTCCAAGTAGAAGCCAAATCCTATGGAGATATCTTTTTTGAATGATTCTTCAAGGCATCTCTTGTGTAGATGGGGACTTCATGTTAATCCTTTTCACGCATCAAATACCAAAATTAGAACACAATCTTTAAGTTGCTTTGGCAANTAGAATATATAATATTTCTTCAGAACTTCTACATCCCAAGATGAACCTCTGAGATGCCAGGTCTTAGATCTCTTTGCAGACTGAATGGACATTTTAAATGCCTCTGAAACCTAATGTGCCCTAATCTGCACCTTGAAACAAAACAGGTCAAATAAGAGAGAGAAGGCAGGGCCCCTTTTTTGTAATATGAATCCATGACTAACTCAAGCAGCCAGATCTATCTCATTTGAAAAGGGGTGATCTTCCAGGTGGCTCCCATGCTGGTTCCTGTAAGATTCAACACAGCTCCTTAAGCTCGACACCAGGACATGACTTGACAGCCAAGCTGGCCATGGCCAAGGTGCTCCCAAGGCCTTGCTGCCTCCCTGAGATGGATGGAAGCTTGAGTTTGTGAAAAGTGAAACCCCAGTTGGTGCCTAATTGCGTTGAAGAGCCTGTTCTTTCTCTGAAAAAGCTTTCCTCAGATTAGGCTTCTAATACTTGGACTTAAGATAGGAGAAAAGTACCTGTGCTGAAGGCAAAGAGTACAGTATGGACGCTGTGGTTTTGTGGACACTACTAACCTAATCTTTCAATTACCAGCACTCCCATTACAGAAAAGTGTTCTTGTGTTAGTAGACACAAACCAGAAAAAACACCTCCAATTCTTATTCACATTAGAAAAATAACAGAAGTAATCTGCATGCAATTTGCATTAGCATAGGGATGATGGTTCATCTCTTACTTCTGATCTCTCTAACAGCTCAGGAGATCTGCCTGGCTATGTACCAATGTGATCTAAGGCCTCAAGATTTTCTGTGCTCCAATACTCTCTGTTCTGGCAGCAATTCCAGTGTGTTTAGGGCAAAGAGAGGTGTGTGTGCACTAAATTCAAAGCTTTCTTTTCTCTGAGTATCTCCTAAAGGAGCTTGCAAGAGAATCAGCAAAGAGAGAAAACAGAGGAAACCACAGTAATAAGCTAACATCAGTTGACCCACCCATAAGGACCTACTGCTTCTTATGGTAAATCTTTAGATGAACACTCAATGATATTTTGCTACTCCTGTAAAATGGTACTGTAAAAGAAAAAATAGAAACAAATGCCTTGCTGGAGGTGAAAAATCACTACTGAAATCCTCCCCGCAATAATCTGTGTTATAAAAATGAATCTGTAAAATGTTCTTTGTTATTAAGACCAAGTACTGATTATTTATGTATAAATGATGAAAACAAATGCATAGCCTTAAATGTTTGTATGTAGTCTTTTCCTTTTAATCAAAATATGGTGTTAATTGTGAGACAACAGGACTCAATACATATTCCTTGAAGGACAGTGGATGCAACCAGTGAAAGTTTTGCCAAACAAAATATTGCTAAGAATCACAAATTGCTAATATTCAGAAAATATTTTGCCTTAACAAAATATTGCTAAGATTCACTGAAGTGCCTACCTTTGTGGAGGCAACCCAGTAGAGTGTGGCAACATCTTACCTCTGGCACTTCTATCTCCATGCCCTCTTGCAGACTGCATGCAAAATTCACTGCTTACACCACAAAATAAGCAAATAATTTCTAAAAAGTCCACCATAAGGAAGATACTTTGTGTCAAGGCTGTCATATATTAAGGATTACAAGCAGAGCCTAAAGAACCCACAAAATCTAGGCACTAAGCTATAGAGCCTTTGGGATAAGACTACCTTGTCATTCCTCATGTGCACACCACCCCATTTAGAACAGAGCCAGAATATTTAATGATACCTATCATATATCACTGCCATCTCAAAGAAACACATAACCTTTGGCAAGGCTCTTAAAAGCACACGGTTTCAAAAAATAAATTGGATTCTTGGCATTTGCCTTCTGTTTACAGAGTTGCACAGACACGCTCTTGGCTCCTGCCAATCACGGATGAGAGACGTGTACTCAAAGAATGGAAGCCTCCTGCAGACCCACAAAACTCACAGGCCTGAGGGAAACATGACCAGATATCACAGGAGAAAATTGTGTAATATTGAGCATACTCATCTCGAGGGATGGGAAGTATTACCTCCAGCTTTGTTCATCAACACATTCAATGCCTTACCAGGAAGATAGGCACACAACAGTTTTAAGGAATTTTAAGGACTCTGTACAATGAAGGTAACCATGATCTGCAGCATCAATCAAGGTAATTTTTTTCTTTTGAAACCTCTTGCAAACACTCACCTGTATTTTGCAGGGTGCAAAGTCCCTTTCATACAGCTACAGGGTGTCTAGAAAATTAATTTTAAAAATTGGCCTGGCAAGACTGGTCCTGACCATAGCTCATTGAGAAACCTTTTTTCAATTGCCAGGCCTGACATATATTCATTTGTATTTACAGCACCATCAGCCCTGTGTCCTGCACAGCCAGCTCCTATTAAGCTGCAATTTATCGTGGTCCTCAGAAGGGAGAGGGTGATATTAGGGCATCACAGGTTGCTTGGGCTCAGGGAAAAGAGGCATCCCTGGTGTCCCTAGCAGGTACTTGCAGTCAAGGCCAATGTGTATCTGAGACAAATATTTGTTGGAGCAGGGAAGAGAGGCATGAAGAAACATCCTCCTATAGGGTGCAGATCCACAGGAAATTCCAATACCCGATTTTGTTTTTCTCGAGCCTCTGGAAATCAAGATAGTAAGTTTTTCTGAAAGCTGGGGAACAGTTTGTGGGTTAAGAACAGAGCCAGATTTCTTCACACCACAGAAAAGCTGTAATTTCCCTATATTCCATTAGTGGTTTAGTTGTGAAGCCTAAGAATAAATACTATTGACTTACAAGACTCTCATAAATTCACTCCTAGCAAGGTGATAAGGACTCCAGCTCTGATCCATCAAAGCATTTTTGGAAAATGCTTAATTTTAAGTGCATGAGCGCTGCCACTGCTGTCAGCATTTTGCTGGAACGTAGCCACAAGGCTCAGCATTTTGCTGTAGAATTCTCATTATTGAGTGCATTTATCAGACTAGCTTCTACCACACATACCAAGGAGTGCCTTCCCTATCTTTAGTAACCTAATATCTGATTTGCATTTAAGCAAAAACTTCCTTCTAAAAACCACATGCCATTAAGGACAAAACAAAGCCAAACCACAGCTACTGAATAAAATGTAAAATGTGCATGGTTCCTGCTCCCTACCATCTAACCTTCTTAATTCCTAAATTGGCTCCTTTCTTCATACAAGACTTGCTGCATCCTTCTCCTAGCTGTTATCAAACTCTAAACCTGGCAAATCCATGGACCATTTTTAAACTGTGTGGGAAATTTCCTTCTCTGCCAAGCCTGCCACACCATATGATACAGCAATCAGTCTTGCTGATGAATTCTAACATTAAAGCCAAATTACTGAACACTTCAGTGAAATCAGGGGCAGGCAAATAAATTCCTTACTTTTCCACTTGAAGAACAGCTATTGAAGAGGCGCATCAGGTCACAGCGAAGAATAGGCAGAGCCCTTAATTCCCACTGTAGCTTGTTTTGGATTTCCTGTGGTATTTGGTACCTCTGAATACGACGACTGTTCTTGTCTCTCATTCAGAAATGGGAGAAAAGCATGACCCCACCACTTGGCACAGGACCCTGAGCTGGTCACAGCTTTGTAGAACCACAATCTAGACCCCTTCCATAAGTGAGCTCCCCTATGAAGACCAGAAGCCTTGAAATAAAAATCTTAATAACAAATAAAAAATTATCAAACAGGTTATAATAGATGAAACCCCTATATCAGTAAAACCTCAAAATTACTAGAGCTGGAATGGAAAGGTTTATGTACCTGTCATTATATAAAATCCATGGTTTGAGACTGACAGGGGCTTTTCTGGATCAGAGAAAATGCTGCCCAGGCTCCTACTGTTTTTAACGGAAATGGCAGACAAATAAAAACATGTAACAGATCTCATCCTTGCTGCCAACTCAGACAACCTGCCCAGTCTTTTTGGCACTTAAGTGTGACCATGGGCACTGTTAGTCCTAAAATCTCAGGTTCCAAACATTGAGATAAAGCAAACTACAAAGTCAGCACAAATCAAAGTTTTACTGCAGGTGCTTGGGAAAACACCTCTTGGTACTATCAAGGAAAACTTGTGTACCTTCAGCTTCCTAAAGGGTAACCTTTGCAGTGTGAAACATGGGAGCATGCAATGCCCCTTTGGAAGGAAGGAAGAAGATGCAGCTTCATAGTATCATAAAATGGTCTGAGTTGGAAGGGACCTTAAAGATCATCTAGTTCCAACCCTGATGCCATGGGCAGGGACATCTTCCACTAGACCAGGTTACCTAGAGCCTCATCCAGCCAAGCCTTGAACACTTGTAGGAAGGTTGCAACCGCAATTGCTCTGGGCAGCCTATGCCAGTGCCTCAACACACTCATTGTGAAAAAAAAAAAAAAAATTCTTTCAATCTAGTCTGAATCTACCCTCTTGTAGTCTAAAGTCATTATCCCTTGTCCTCTCCATACAGGGCCTTGTAAAAGTCCCTCTCTAGCTTTCTTGTAGGCCTCCATTGGGCACTGTAAGGTCTTCCAAGAGGTCTTCTCTTGCTGTCTCCAACAAACTGGTAGGAATGGGATGAACTGAATTTCTTCTCCCACTCAAGTCAGCAGGCTGTGACCTCCCTGTGCACCCTCCCACACAAACTGTCATGCCATGCCCTGTTTCCCCTCCTGGTCACTCACAGTTCTCCCTGGGGCTGCTCTTTTTGGCAGTGGCTACTCCTGTCCCCACCAACTCATCAGCCACTCCTGTACAAACTGTGGGCTTCTGGTGGGTCTTGGCAGTCCTCAGGGGTGTCCCTGGCTCAGTAAACCTTCCTGAATGTCTTGATGGCCTGCTTTGCTCTGGAATGCACCCTCTCTGGGCTGTTTGCTCTGACAAGTCCTCAACCCGATGCTTCCCAGTAGGCAAAGTGATTTATCAGGTCTTTGGGGAGAAGAAGGAAGCACATGAGAGAGCTTCATACTGTACCCCATTCTCAATGTCAGGAAAAACACAGTGCATTTTTATGGAATCCAAGAGGGACCTGAAGAAAACTCACAAGTTAAGAAAGCTACAAATAGAGACTATTCTGTCCTGGGAAAAAGGAGACTCAAAGAGAACATGCATCTCCAAATAAGTAAAAGGCTGCTGTCTCTGGAGCAAGACAAGCACGGTATTAATTTTAGGAGCAGCTTTCTAAGAACAAAAATAATGGAGCAATGGAAAAAATCACCCAGTGAACCTGTGGCATGTGTGGAGGTTTTAAAGCAGGTTAGATGAGCACATCCTGAGATCCTTCTAGACACAAGGCTCTACATAGACACCTGGCTATCACAAGCTAAGTGATAAAAATAAAAAGGATCTTGAAAGGCAAAGATCCAAGAGACATATATTTAGTGCCATTTACCAGCTGACTCATTTGTGCCAGGAGACGTTACGGAAAAATCTAAATTACTGAAAGTGGCTAGTCACACAAAAGGATGGCACTGGGATAAAAGCATCAAACCAGAGGAAACAATACTCTGCTTTCTGGCTCTGCCAGAGACTCCTCAGCATGACCATGGGCAAGTCACTTCATCTTTCCATGCTGTTATTTGTGCAATGAAGATAACAATAATTTCTTTGTCTCTATAGACTTGAGGGGCAGGAACTAACTATTCAGGTGCTGCCAGCACAATCTTTGCTTTGGCCTGCAGGCTCTGCTGTAAGGCAAATAAAGAAAAGAAGGAATACCTGCAAGCATTACTCCTGACAGTTGGCTTCTTCTATTTAAATCACAAGCAACTTGGTGATATCACACTGAGCTCAAACATGGAACAAAACCCCTATGTGAGTGACAAAGAGGAAAATTGTGGGGAAATTTGTGGCAAAGGCTGGTTTTCATAATTTAATAACTCTCTCCAACTTCTGGAGAGTGCTTGTAAGTAGAAGTACTAGTTCTGTACTTAAAGAAAGCACTGTGCAAAATTGCTATGCTGAGGCAAAACTGCAGAGATCACAACCAAGCAACACAAGCTTAGGATGTATGTCAACCTTTCCAATGGGATAAATGCAGCTGCATATGAAAGCTTGGCTTTTGACTCTCCCACCCTGCAGAGGCATCACTTTTATGCAGGAAGCAAATACAGACTCTTCTGACAAAATATGGCAGGCTTTTTCAGTCCAGTTAGTTTCTGAAGGTGTTGATAAGGATGTAGTGACAAACTAAAGAATATACCAGAACATTTCTAACATGAAAACCCAATTTATGGACTGTACAGGGACTCTAGTCCGATTTTTCCCCTTACTGCTGACAGGACATGCCTTAAGCCCTTGTCTACTTAACTGGGTCACCACAGGCTCTGGAGGCTGGGTCAATGCAATGGTACCAGGAGAACAGCCTGAACATCTGAGAGTGAGATTGCCATCCAGAAGCTAAATGGTCCCAACAGAGATTTCAGCTGTTTCAAATGGCAGCTGCACCTGAGATGCATAAATGGGCATGTCTTCAGCTCTTCCTCTTCATCAGAACCGTGATCAAACAGTTTGCTTTCTGCAGCATGATGCTCATCCCAGTCTGGATTGGTTGGTGGGGTCATGCCATGACAGTATTTTTCACTGCTTTGTGGGTATAACTGATGAAAAATTAGGCAAGATATATGCAAATAGGATAGCAGAGCGGGAATTTTTGGCCTTTTGGCTTTCATTTCTGAGTGCCACTCTCTGAAGCATCAGGGGAAAAAAGAATGTGCCACAAATTCAAATTTTAGATCCATCTACCTCCTGGCCATGAAAAAAAAAAGCTTCACTACTCCTAGATACTGCTAGGAAGAGGCGTATATAGAATCAGACAACTTACTGCTTCAGAGTAAGCATTTGTTCAGCTGCAATCCCTAATGTATCCTGAGGTCTTGGTGATATTGTCTCAGCATTCCCATGACCTTACAGAAAGATGGAGGCAAGAGAAGTTTTACTGCATCCAGATTCCTCTCTTGCTTCACAACCACTGTGACAGGACCACAGACTGATTTTGGCAAGTTCTCCTTATAGTGATCAATCGCTTCCCCTCAGCTTTGTGACTCTTTGAAGAGAAAAGGGCATTTCAACATCAGACACTGTGGATTCCTCCTTCTGAAGGGTTTCTTGGCTCTCTTCTCTGACTTGGACCAGGGGACAACTTGGATAGACCTAAGGAAGTGCCCTAGTCCTTCCAACTCTCTCATCTTCATCTTTATTCAGTATGTGGACTAGAGCACCAAAAACTTTACTAAGGAATTAAAATACATATATGCATGTCTTCATAGATGCAATACATAAAACACTTCCCTGTGGGGTATCACCCTGCACATTAGTGACTCTCCTTTGACCAACCTTCATGCTGCAAGTGCTCATTGCACCTAGTGGCCTGCTGAAATTGTGCCTTGAAGATGTCTGAAAGTAGTCCAAACAGCAGACGACAGCATGGTGTGGCTACTAGAGCTCACTGCACAAATACCAGCTGCTCACAGCCATTTGCCTGTATCCTCCACAGGCCTGTGATGATGTTAGCTCCCACTTGCTCTTGGAAAAAAGCAGCTTACAGCACCACTGAGAACTACCCACCCAGTACAGACATGAAGGTTTTCCTTCAGACGATGCCTTGAGTCATCCACAGGGGTATCATCTCAAGATCAGACATGTATGGGTTCAGGGCTCAGGCTGCTTAGATTGAAGAGACAGAAATCAAACCATATGGGCTCTCCAATATTCTGTTCCCTAGGTTGCTGCCTATTACTATGACTCTCCCTATGTTCCCTGCATAAATGTGAGATTATAACAGTAAGTGGCATTAAAAACGTGAATGATTAATGCTATGCATCAGGCAGGATGATTAAATAACTATGTGTAGATTCTGGGGCATATTAGCTGCTCTGCCTTCTGACATGATAATTGATACTTCCTAATCTACAGCAGAAACAAAACAGAGATTACCTCCTCTCCAACAATTCAGCTTCTATTCTCCTTTGTTCATTCCCCCTGCCCCTCCCTCACACAAGGGGGAAGCCCATTAACTAGCTCTAACTGTTTTTAATTCAGTGGTATTGAAAATGGGATCCTAGCAATGCACGTAATTGATCCTGTTTCACAGGACTGCCTTCCAAGGAGCAGCAAAGGTGAAGCATTCACATTATCAAGGTCACTGCAGTGAATGCAAGAACAACAAAGACTTGGATTTGCATCAGGATTCAATTACAAGTGAAGTATACAAATGTTGCTAGGCTGCCCCCCCAAAATGAGAAGTACTTTAAGAGAGCTATACACAGCTAAACAGAATTAATAAAAAGAACAACATTTAAAATGGTTTTGTTAAAACCCCATACAAATACAGTGGACTCAAACAGAATGTGTTTTATGTTCATTTAACTTGAATTTTTAAATTTATAGGCAGTAGGTAAAGCAAGATAATTTTAAATCAATATACCTAGATCTTAAGGCCGAAAGTGATCATTTAACTCTCCCACAAAACACCACTGACTTTTCATCTTCCTTTAAATCAATAACAATTCACTCCTGAGGGCAGATTACCAAACTTCACCATGCAGTGACTTGCTGCCCCATCGTGCCACTTGGTTAAAAAAAATAAAACACTTTAAGAGATAGCTGAACTTTGTTCTAGAAATTAGTACTGAATAAAAAAAAGTTCAAAAAATCAATACAACAGTTACTGTCTGAGAGCATGAAAAAGAGAAAAGGACACTTTTAAATATAGATATACACACATGCACACTTCCATAAGCCACACAGAAAAAAAACCCCAAAAAGTGCCTGAAGAAAGGATGCTTCAAGTATACTTTTTAAAGCTGAATGTCCCTTGAAGACGACCAGTAAATTTCCAAGCAACTTGGCAACATTTATCAGTTCATAAAAATTACAAAACCCCCACAATTTTAAAAGGCCTGCAGATACTGATCTATCACATCTGATCAGTGGGGACTGCCCACATGCATTTTTATGCTGTATAACACTGCAGTGTACAGAATTCAGCTCTGTGGATTACCCTCCTATAGGCCTGTTTCTATCAGTGAGGAAAGACATAAATTTTGCCCAGTGTTATCATCCACTTGAACTATCACAGAGGTAAGAAAAGAGGAAAAAAAAATAAATCTCCATCCAGTCATTCAACTGCCAAGCAACTGCTTGCAGAGACGTATTACTGTGTATGGTATTCAACCACTTCATTTACTATACTCCAACCAAAATTACTCAAGTCATTAATGCTGGTCTAACTTCTTGTGCATCACTCTGTAAGAACTTCATATTGCCTCCTTCCTTCCTTCTGCTGCTAAATGAAAGAAATGATGACCACACAGGCACATCTTACCTTGTATTTCAAGAAAGACACTGTTATCATCCTTGCATTGTTTCCAGTGGCTGCTTAGTCTTGTATGTGCTGCACAAATATGGACCACAGGTTCCCTTGGATCACCAGGATGATGCACATTTTAAAGCTGCTTGAGCTAGCTGCATTCTCTTTTGTTTATTTTAAGCCTATGGCCTTTAAAGTCTGGATGTGACATTTAAAAGGCCCAGTAAATGCCATATCCTGTCTCAACCATGAATCTTGTCTAACACAACAGTGTATTATGATCTCAGTGATCTAATTCTCGAGATCATCTCTTTGCTAACAAGACCCAGGATGGCCACTGTGATAAAGCCCTGGGAACTCAAAAAATATCTCAGTCAGTTACCCAATAAAAAATCTGGTGCTCTCTGCTTCATCTTTTCCTCAGCAAGGCAGGTCAAATCATATACTACAACTATATACTGAATGACCTGGGCAAAAGGATTTTCAGAATGTGGGGAATACACTGTATTGATAAAATAACAAAAATCAAAATGATGGTACTTCTATGGACAAGATAATCTAGCTTCCTCAGTACCATGGAGAAAAAAAAATATGTTTAGAGACAAAATTTCTAAAGCCCAAACAGAAATATAAGAGCAGCTGTGAAGATATCCAGAGAAAAAATATGGATCAAACCCACCTGAGGCATCAGGTCCTTCCTAGCATTTCTCTGCGTGAGAGGCTACTCACTGACTTCGTCAAAAGTAGCTTCCATAAAAACAAGACAAGAATTTGATCCACTATAGGAAGCTAAAATATAATATATCCCTCCAGGTACTGAATTAGCTAAAGCAATGAATGAAACAGAACACCAATTGGAACTACAGTCAGCTGCGGGTTAACACAGAGGAAATCTGCCCTTCCATTTTGGAAGAAACCTATTTATGGTCTTGTCCTTCATCAGGAAGGACTCAGATGTACACCAAGATTCAATCCCTAACCCTGTATTCATGAGTTGCAGCCTAAAAAGCAGGCAAGAAACATGGGGAATAAAGGAAGGACACAAATAAGGAAGTTACCTTTATGGCTCCACCTTGACTTCAGTGAAGCATAGTCCCACTAGACCCTGGTGACTTTTGGTCTCTTCCTGGCCCTACTTATGAACTGTTGGGTGACCTTGGGAAAAATCACTTCACTCTCTTCTGCAGGCTATAAATGTGCAGGAGGGACACTCCTGCTGCTCACAAAGCACTATGATGTTCACAGTTGACATCTTCTACTGCAGCACGTACACCCTCATCTCCGGTGGCTGAAACAATCTCTTATTCTGAGATCTTATTTGTCTATTCCTTCCCAAACACATTTAATTAAAAGCCCCTAAGTGATGAGTTTCTAGCTATGATCTTTTACTGAAAGTCATCTTCCTTGGCAAGTTGTTCCTATTTTACTCCTAGACACGACTTCCAGACTTGCTTATTTCTGCAACATTTTGCTTCTACCTATACTTTCTTTGATGGGCTGACAAGGGAACACATTCAATTCCCCAGCAACGATTTTTGTCATTCAAGGTGGCAGAACCCCATGCCTGTGACATGTATCTGGGGTTACTTCACAGGCCTTTTCTCAGAGGCTCCCAAAAGTCAAGGTTTCACTCCTTCAATGCTGGCATGCAGAAATACACTGCACAACAGAGCACACATGGAACATTCCTCCCTCCTGGACCTGACCTCTATTTTTTTCTTTTCAATGTGTGTAAGTAAAACAGGCAGAGGTGAATATTGCAGCCAGCAATAGGTAAACCTCTGGAAATGCACGAGTATCAGGAAGCCACAATATTATTGAAGCAGGGCTATGGAAACCATCCGGTGCCTCTCCAAGTGTTCTCCTACCACCTGATGTTACAAATACTTGGATGATGGGAGCATCTGACAGGCTCTTAAGTCTCCTAAACTAGATTAATCTACATGCAGCATACAGCAAAGTTATAGATACTTCCTAATGGTCTGAAGTGCCAGCTTCCATGATAAATATACGCATCCTATGTGCAATTATGCCTGTATCTTAATAGCATTGAGATGGCTGCAAGATACTAATTACCAAGTAGGAATTTGGCAATTATACTCTATCATACCTTCCTCCTGACATAGCTATTTTTAAATAAACAAGGATTTGTTTTCAACATCACCAAAGAAAGAGTTTTCTCCTTTGCTTTGTTCTAGCTTAGCAAGTGTGATCATGGAATTAAAGAAGAGAAAAAAATTCCATTTGCTGAAGTACTGCCACTGCTTCACTGAAGCCATCTCACTGCTGTTTAAGAAACACTGTTAAGCCTTCAAGTAATCAAGGGGAGGAACAACGTTACCTGAAACAAAAGCAATCTCACTAGCTAACACGTATTCTCCAGCCAGAATTTTTGTTATGAACTATCTGCAGACTTACCTTTAGTTTAATTACCAATACTACAAGATCCAAAGTATTGCCCGTTTGTCTGATGCTGATGATATTAGACAAAACCTCTTACCTGCATCACCTGTGGCGACACTGGCAAACAGCTTACACCACAAGTAAAGAGTACAGAGAAGCTTCTTTCTGAGGCACAGGAGAGGGATATAGTGAGAGAAATGTGCAAATGCCACTCAGACATGGAGGCACTGTCCTTGCAGTGAAGTCAGTGGCAAAGTCCCTGGTTAACTACAGTGCAAGGGAATTAAGCCAGTGCTGAGCAATTGATACATCTCCCCTTTCAGTGTTACCTCCTGACATAAAAATAAATGAGCATCATGATCACCTGCATAAGAAGCTGGTTAGGTGAGATTATAGCAAGGTTAATGCAAACCAGTCCAAACCATTTAATGATTCTAAATGTGAGAATTCGCAGCAATGTGAAAGGATGCACTGATGACAACAATATTTTTCCACTATTCATGAAGCATGGAGACAAATGCTGTGATCTGTCTCTGTCTGCCTTTTCTGGAGTGCCATTCTCTNGTAACAGTCCCGTATTGCAGCAATTTCAAATGATCGTTGCCTTCCATCTTGGAAGAGGAGTAAGAGAGGCCTGTGTTTGACCCCTTTATATCATTTTGCTTGTGATGGGGGGAGGTGGAAGGGAACTTAGAGTAAGCATCTACAAATAAAAGTGTGCAGATGATGCCGTGATGTATAACTACCTTGTTTAACATAATCCTTAGCCATAGATTTATCACCATGCTCTTAACACATGCTGTACATCTTTTCGTTCATCTTCTCACCCCTACTTTCCCTTCTAATTGGAACTCAGTCTGTGAAATGTAATTAAAGCTCTCATAAATACTGCCAGCAAGTGCACCCTTGTTCATCCAAGTAACTACTAACATCTTGGAGGAGACCTCATCAACCTCTGAGAGAATACAGACTAATGTATCTTCTCACACACCTCACTCAGGATGGGTCTTCCCACCTTCCACATAATTAAAGTCATCCACACTATGTACTTTTCCTTCACCGCTCCCTCCCCCTTCTCTGACACATGTATTACCTTGTCATCAGCTGCTTTCCTTTCATGTAATTTATTCTGTTTCTAATCACTAAGCAAAATCCAGTACTTTCGAGAAGACTTGGTGCAGTCCTAGGCATCAGCTCAGTACCAGTTTTCTTATATTAAAAGACAGCACTTTCAGCTCTCCTTTAAGAGGGATTATTTCCTGCAATCTACAGAGTTTATTCATGCCCAGGAGTGAAAAAAAATACCCTTTTCCATTCACAGTAAATGACTGTGACATTAACAATGAAATTCAATGGTACTTCAAAGACTCCTATGGGCCCTAAAGGTTGTGCAAGGCAGCCTGGGGACGGAATAAAGCCCAGTTAACCCAACAGGTGGCTTCATTTGCTCTGTGAAAAATAGCTGCTGCTTCTCTTGGAGAGGAAAACACTCCTAGAGTCAGCCAAACAGCAGCTGCAAAATTGTCTGACTTGCGGCATCCTGTAAAGTTTTCAAGCACCCTCGTGGCAAAGGGAAAAGGCGGCTGCTGTGGGTGCCAAAGGCCTCCTCCTGCTAGGGCAAAGTGCACAGAACTTCCACAATCCACTGGTTCATGAGGCATGTGCGTGCCTCATCCCCAGAACCATTACTTCTGTGAGGCAGAGCAGCTGGAGATGGAGACAGGGAGGCAGTAGACCTGATAGTTCCATACTTTAGATATTTGGATATTCTCCCATCCAACCATTGGCACAGCCCCTTGGGCACCTGCTTGTGGCTCAGCCATGGGAACCAGGGAGCAGAGGGCTGTGTGTCCCCAGAGCCTGACACAGCCCTGTGCCCCTGGCTGGGAGGCAGCCACCTCACCAGTCCATAGCAAATGGGCTCATGATCCAGGTTAAAAAGTTGAGGAGGGGCAGAGAAACTGGGAGGAGCCCCTGAAATCTTTGCTAAAGAGCTCAAGTGGATAAACACAGCGCCAGTGTCTTTAGCAGTTTATTACTGCTATCACTTGATTTTGTTAAGTGCTTTTTTTGGACCCTCATCAGTGAACAGTTGCCAAGCCACTCTAAATACTATTACTGTCAGAGGCCAAATAAAACTCATCTGAATTTACTGAACAGGTAGAAATTGCTCTCTTGCTAGATACCAAATCATAATAATCAGACTTTTAATTGCCCGGGCACTGGAATTTGTAACAGCTTGGAATGGACACTGTCACATTATTAACAGCTCTCTTTCTAGCAGACAAAACGCAGTTCACCAACCAGATGTATTGAAGGCAACACCTTGCACTCAGCTGGACTTGGATCAAAGATTGTCTCTCCTGACAGAAGGTGCAAAAGAGGAAAGGCAGAAATTTTCACTATTGCAAGCAATTAAGGTTGGGAGCAAATGGACCCCCTGTCACCTGTCACACTTTTCCCCAAGCTATTCAGCACACTTTAGCTCACTAAATGCTTTGGATAAATACACTGCTGACAGATTTTTTTACCTTTAATGCTGCAGTGAAACTGAACCCCCAGTAATACTGATTCAGAAATGGCAACCCCACACCAAACAGCCCATCTCCAGTGGACTCTGGCCAGCCTCTCTTTTCTGCTCTTAAGTTAGTTTGGCAAACAGGTTAGGAAACATTTCCAACTTATCTTAGGGCTCCAGCCCTATGGGAAGGGTTCAGCAGGGGCAAGGAGCAGCAAGAAGAGTCCCAGTCCTGGTGTGTGTCCTCTAGCCTGTCATACCACACCTCTATGCCTCGGTTCCCCCATCAAGGAATCAGATGCCTGAAAAACCTCCCTGATGAAGGCAATGAATAAAGTTTTAGGCATTGAAATAGCAATTTACTGATATTAGGCATCCCTTCCAATGATGCTGTATCCATCAGGTCTGCATAAAAGAGAGCAGAGCCGACTTGCATTTCTCTGCATAACGACCATGTATTTAACTTCCTGATTTTGTCCTAAATGAAGAATGGGACACTGTACAAACTGAATTTAAAATAGCAGTTCTCATTCACTGATCAATATCAGAAGATAGAGGAAGAGTTCAAGGCCACAACAGATGCACAGTTGTTACTAGAGCACAAACAATATTACCAACAGACTACTTTATGGGGGATTTGTTCTGCCTTATAGAGATGTTCTGCAGGGGTTGCAAATAGCACTCAAAGCCTTCTAGGCTGTATGACTCTGGCAGAAGTCCCTGTTGAAACTTCAGCCAACATACAGCAGAGGGTTTGGTGCAACACCTCTGCGGAAGGCACCGGGCATTTTGTCCTTCATGCACACCCAGCTTTGCTAGTTGCTGTCTGCAGTTTAGGAAAAGGTGGAGATGGGTCTGTGTCCTCATGTGCATCCTTACCCAGTCACCCTCCAGTTCCTTTCCATGTCCTTGCAGGGGCTGAGTTGCACCTGGGACAGAGTGATGTACAATAAATTAAATAACCCAGTCATTTCTGCAGAGATAGTCTTCCAGTTTACTGAACTGGGTGAGAGCACCTCTCTGTGGAAACTGTCCTTGCATGGCCAGGTGTTTAAAGGCTCAGATCGTAAGTCTCCAGCAAGGACAGAAAACAATTTCATGCTCTTGGTGCCACCCCTCAGGAGAACAAGGCAGAACCATGGAGCTTCATGGCTTAATGATCCAAGGCAGCAGCCCATTGTGGGGAAGGTAGAGCTCTGGAGATGACACAATAATGGTGCAGCGCACATCAGCCCCCCATTATAAGCCACACTAATGCTGAACTGTGTGGAAGGAAACTCAGGAAATAGAATAATTAATAATCTACTTGGCTGAGCAGCACTTTCTCTCCTTACATTGAGGCAGACTGCAGAAAGTTGGAAAGAAGCTATGAAGAAATGGCACAAAGGGTCCCATAAACCCTTACAAACCAAAGGAGGGAGGGCAGTCCCAGTTTTCTGCTTTTACCTGACTCAACTTTGCTTCCTTTTATCTCATGTAGGGGCAGAGAGCAAAGATGCACAAGTTTTGCACAGCAGGATGCAGAAGCATGGTGGGCAATTCTGCTGTGTAGTAAGCAGTGCTAGTGCCCTGGGAAGGCATAAGAAGTGCTAGTTCTCTCCACTGGCATTTTCCACCTAATTCTCCAAATTTGCTTTTGAGGCATGGTTCTCCCTCTTGCAGAGTCCTGGGGGCAGATGCAAAAGGCCCCTTGTACTACTTGGCACACCCACCACCCCTGGCCAAAACCCACAGGGCAGTTTTGTCAAATGTGTAAGAGAATTTGCTATTTTTTCTATCCATTTCCTCAGAGCAGTGCTCTCTCCAAGGCTAGCCAAAGCACTTAGAGGATCAGTCCAGCATGGTCAGCCCCTCTGCACAAAGAGCAGTGGCTCACCCCAGTTTGCTGCATTGCAGCAGAAAAACCCTCACCCAGAACCACCACAGCCAGTGGGTGCTCTGCATCGATTCTACAGGGCCTTTTGATCAGAGCCTGTACTCCTAGACATTGTCAAGCCCGAAAAAACAGGAAAATAAATAAATAATAACACTTTCCTTCTGGTGATTTCCATTGTACTGATCTAGCTGGAAATCCCATTAGTTACTTGCTTTGATCAGGACTGTTCCTCCAGGAGCAGGAGATGCAGTAAGCATTCTATCACGCTGGCAAAAGAGCACATCTGAAGTGTGTTTTAATTGAAATCTTCCAACTCTTGAGCTTTTTGTCATATTTGCATGTAGCTGAACTTTGGCCCAGCTGCTGTGGAAGAAATATCATTTATTGCTGGGTTGTCCATCACTCTGGACTCTTCAGATAGAGCTCTCCCCTCCCTGTCCCCATGTCCATCCCACAGTGGGGAAAGAAAGGGCAGTAAGCTGGGAAAGAGTACTAGCCAGCCCTACTACTTCTATTACATTAGCCCTTTGCAAGGTGTCAGAAGTAGCATTTTGGAAATCTTTCAAGGAATGAGCAAG
Source organism: Aegithalos caudatus (assembly GCA_013389925.1). Classification (NCBI taxonomy): domain Eukaryota; kingdom Metazoa; phylum Chordata; class Aves; order Passeriformes; family Aegithalidae; genus Aegithalos; species Aegithalos caudatus. The sequence continues at coordinate 449,346 of WEIU01011284.1, read as the reverse complement.
AGGTTTGCTGTTGAAATACATTGTAATAGCAACCACAACAGAAAATGTAGAAAAATATTCCAAGCCTCACTGAAACGACACCTCTCCAAAGAGAAGCGATCCAGGGGAGAAAAGCATTTCAGCCTGATACTGTAAAATACTGGCTGGGAACCTGTAATTAATGCACATTGAGAGCTGGATCTCAGTTCTGATACAGCAAAATACTTCCTGGGATACAGAAGCCATCCTGCTGTGTGGGTGCAGACACCAAGCACAACAGCAACCAAGAGGAAAAAAATCTGGCCATTTGAACAAATAAATATTACAAACTGCTTATTAAAGATGGGTTGTGCTCATGGCAAAAGAAAACAGAAGGAAAAAGGGACCAGAGAACTGCTGGGTGGCCTTGCAGCACAGAGAGCCATCCTCTTCAAATGTGGGCCCAGTAAGGCAGCACAAGGACATGAAGGTGAGACGCACCTGAGCTGTCTGATCTTTACCAAGCTGTCAAAGACACCCACCTAAAACAGGGGTAGGTAACCTCTATGTTCTGTCCCGCATGTTCATACACACACAAATGCACACAGAATCAAAAGGTTGGAAGAGACCTTCAAGACCATCAAGTCCAACCCATGCCCTAACACCTCAACTAAACCATGGCAACCTCAACTAAACATGGCACACATGCTGCCATGTATGTACCTACACCTTCACACTCCTACAAATTAATTTTATCAGTGTGATGGGTGCATGGGAAAGGCGAAATGCCCTGTGAAGCTGCTATACCCTGGACAGTGTTTCTTTAGCACAGCTCTCTCTATGCACAACTATCGAAACGTGAATGTTCAAATTCCTCTGTTTCCTCCACTGTTATATTTAAATTTTGAGGGAGATTACTATAAAGAGCTTACTTGGTTTGGTAAAGAAACAGAGAACAAGTGGGCTGTTTATGAAATGCCTGCAAGTCCACTGCTATTTCTCTAACAGCACTGAAAGTATTTTTACATTCTTTTTTGGCTATTTTGAAGTCCTGATGTCTTAAGAGTACTCTCAGAAGTATCATTTATGCAGACTGTTATAATTGTAAAACTACTTTTAATACTAAAATCAGAGAAATAACATCAGACAATGGAATTATCAGCTTGCAGACTGAGATTAAAGAGCTGAATGGGACTTTATCAGCAGTGAAATTCAAAAGCAACATTCACAGGGGAAAAAAGTCTATAAATTGATGTAATCTGTGCAGTGAAACTATTTCAGATACTTTACTTTTACTCTCTGCCAGGTACTGTGCTCAGCACAATACAAAGAGAACTCCATGGCCTTGAATACTGTGTTTTAAGGGGATTAGAATTAGATTAGTATAAGATTACTTGGCAATCCTTTAAAAATATGCCAACAAAATGAGAAATAATATTTTAAACCATCTCTATCACTCCTGTAATGTAACATGAGTAATGCCCTGATAAAACACGAATTTCTTAATGCTCTGACCTCGTGAAGAGCTTGCTACACCTGATTGCAGCATGGCCTGCACTAAGCTTTTTGTATTCAGTATTTTCTACTCACACACCTCTGAAAACCTGGACTCAGATTGCCCAATGTCTGCTACTTTGCTCCAAGCCTGAGGCGATGTTGCTGGAGGGGATTTTGGTGGCTCGGGGATGTTACAGAGAGGTGTCAATCCTGCTGGTCGAAGCTTGTCAAGCCAAATATTTGGGCAGCTCTTTCTCCCTCACACCCATCTGCATGGCACCATGTGGGTGCAGTCCATGGATTCATTTTCCCTAGCATTTGCTTTTTGTACCTCAGGCCTTACAAGTTGCACACTTTAAAGAAGACTAATTGCTTCACCATAAAGACGTTTGTCTCACTGCCAGTGGGAGATGGTAAAACCTGCACCCTACTGCAGATACATACACAATGGTTGTCATCAGCTGAATCTCATGATGAGAACTTCAGCATCTTTCTTTTTCCCTTTTTCAAAAGGAAGGTGGATAGAAACAACAATTTCTTACTATTTTTATTTTCATCTATAAGTAAGACGTTTTAATTTCATGTCAAAATTTAAAGGTCTGTCTGTAGATGCAAGAAAATGGTTTTTATTTGATCTTTTAATGTCCTTATATATAAACCAAGGGGCTGTCTCACATACTTCCAGAAAAAAAATGACCTCTAACTAAAAGTCATATTGTAATTTGGGGATTTTTTTTCATATTCCAAAGACTTGTCTCAGTATTCAAGCATGTATTTCTGTGAATTATAACAAAAAGACTTATAACAAACTATGAAAAGTAGCAATTACCGATAGGGGAGTTATAAATAAAACTGTAAAATATTAATCTGATCCATAATTCATTTGGTAGCAGACACCCAGCCATCTGGGCTGGGGTGAACTCATGACTCTAGAATAGGACACAGGATGAAGATTTTGTAGTCAGTATAAATGCAGCCAGCACCAAAAACCAACAAAAAATGCAAACAATAAACCTTCTGTACAACTTTCAGGTTTTACTTTGCCAGTGCGTTTGCTTTTTACAACCTGTGATTGCATGCTCTGATTGCATGAGACCATGCTTCAAAAATATACCAAAATACTTCTTGAAGCTGATTATCAGCATATGGATAGAACTTAAAAAATGAAATTATTCTCTTTCTGGCTGAACCTTCACTGGCAGCTCAACAGTAATTTTCACATCTCCCTGGATATGAAGGGTGTTCACAGCCAGCAGAAAGATCCTGTTGCAAGGGGCAGTGCAGGGTGCACTTAGCTTTAAATAGAGACTATGGTTTTTGAGGAAGTACAGTTTACTTGTGAATATTAAAATACCCCTGTATTCACCCACCCTGGTGTGGAAGACATTCTTTGCTTTTAAGAGTACATTGTTCTAGGTTAAATGCTGCAATCCCTGGGTTAACACTCTGGAAGCCAGTGCTGCATCTCTAAATGGTGGTGCTTTCCACAGAGATGGGCAACTGCAAACCTTAAAACCTCTATTTATGCCACTAATAGCTCCTCTCTGGCCAGTGTGAATCTAAAGCAGAGTTTAAACTACCAGACATACCAAATTCATAAAGGATTGCCTGCAGTCATTAGAATTTTCTCAGAGTTCATAAAATGATTAGACAAATTCATGCGAGAAAAATCCATTACGAGCTATCAAGCACAAAGAGGTGTTCCCTGGAGGTTGGAGAGCGCTCTAAGGAAGCACTAGTATGTGTCTGCTTCCTGCTCTTAGCCCTTCTATGGTATCCACCAGTGACCACTGCTGGGAAGGTGATGCAGCCCACTGGATCAAGCATGGTTACAATGGATGTTTAAAGGCAAGCTCTGCGTAGCACACTGGTTGTGGAAAGGCTTATTTTTGGCTTACTTGCTTAAGTATCTGCTTAAGCTTTTGCAGAACCTGGGCCAGCAGTTCTGACCAAAAAGAGCTGAAAGACCAGTCTTGCTTCTCGTGTGAAATGATGGAACATGCTGCCTCTGCTGGAGCATCCCCTTGGAAATTTTCTGTTATTCCTGAAGAAAGTAAGTAAACTGCTTCCTTCCCCATGCCAAACCAAACAAACCTGTGAAGACTTCAAAGTTGGAAGAATAAGACCCTGAATGTTACAGGACTTGAACTCATCAGTTCCCAAAGGCAATCTCTGAAAATGTGGTTCCCATCTCTTGCCTCATTTTCTGATGTCTTCTTCCCAGACTGTGCAGGGCTGCAGTCTCTTGGTTTCAAGAGCATGCAGCTACTGATGTAAGATTCCAGGAAGCGCTACGTTTCCCTTTCCAAATCGCCCTTGGCTGCTTTTCAAAGACTTCACATCCTGACTGCTAAGGAAAACACCTTCTCCCTTGCTCCCCTCCACTGCAGCATCCCAGCCTTCACAACTGGAGTGAGTACCATGGTTTTCAGCACAGTTCCCTGCTCCAAGAGCCTTCTAGCTGCTCCAAGCATCTAGTGGTTTTTGGTCAAGTAAGAACTAGCCATGCCTCCCAGACAGCACTACAGGTTGCCAAGTTCTGTCCTCCAACACCTTTGCTTAAAAAGCACTGCTTCTCCACAGGATGCAACTTCTATCTCTGGTTTGGCCTCAGGCACACAGACTGCTTGAGGCATTAGACACATTAACTCCTCCTCTGCTAGCAAGCACATCTGTATCTTTCTTCTCCTCCTTGCCCAGAAGGCTCAAAAATATCATACAGGTCACAGAAGGGGATTGAACACTGGCTTCTGACTTTTCAAACAGAAAACAGGCAGGGGGTTTATCTAAAGAAACACACAGAGAAGGTCTTTAGGTGCAAAGGAGTCTGTGGCATTTGGGATGCCAGCAGGAGAACTGCCCCACTCTCATACCCCCTGCCTCCAGGCCAATTCCGTGCCTGAAGCCATACCCAGCATGGGACTTGCTGACATCAAAAGCAAAGAAAATTGCTTGGCTGTTTAGGCTGGCTTGAAGTGAATACTCCTGGCAGGTTTTAAGCCTAGAAAGTTTTAAACATTGCATCTTTCCAGTGTGCTCCTGTGATGATACAGTGGGCACGTAGGCAACCATGAATCAAAACTGCTTGCTCCCTATGGACCCATTATGAGACACATCTCTGACCAGGACGTCATGGTAGGTGCTTTCTGTATACAGGGCAGATAAGATGAAAGACCTCAAGGGAGATGAACATCTCTGTCCAGAGCAACAGCATACCTTAATCATCCAGCTTAGTGAAAGCACTGAAAAAAAAAAAAAGTCATGCAGTTGTCACTTCAAAAGCAAACTTTAATATTAGCAGTACACACAGACTGCTTTTGGAAACTGTTTAAATAAGTGAAGGTTTCAAAAATATGAAAACTTGAGCAAAACCATAAAAAAGGGAAGGATGGCTAACTCAATCCTATCATTGCCACTTATGAATTATTCATTGTGCTCCAACCCACGTGCACGAGGCACACTTTTTAATACACTGTGAGACTGCATTACAGATGGCTCCCTGCCATCTGTGCTGGGAAGTCCCTTGGACGTGTATTTTGCAGCAATGCCATAGGGAAAAACCATGCATCAACCAGGATCAACTCCTGTGCCAGCAAAGGGAAGAAGGTCCTCTGCCTGCCTGCTGCAGCTCTAGGGTAGCCACAATGGAGGCCAGCACAATTTCTCTCTCTCATGGCTTGTGGCATTGCTCACCCTTTCTAGACACATATTTTCCAGCAGAAAAACACCAGGAAAATTCCACAGAAACAACAGAGGTTTGCAGATTGCAAGAGGATTACAGGAAAACCAGTCCTGTATTTGGAACCTAAGGCCACTGCGTCCTGCATGGATCAGCCGCATCCCAAGTACTGTCAGGTCTCCAAGGACTGGGGGAGTGGAAGAATGCTGGGGTCACCAATGGAGACCATCAATCAGCCTCTTCTTGTGCACAGAAGTTTACTGTTCCCTCTCTGTATTTCCAAATTTGATTTCAAAAGTTCTGAGGAAAATTACATCAGTCTGAGTATGTCAGATGGATTGCGAGCACCAATTCTTTTACTCATTATTTAAATAGGGGAGAGAGGAAGAGGGACAAATTATTCTGGAGAGAACCACCTTTTTTTTTTTTTCATGAAGTAATCCCTTTGAGAGTCTAACCCAGAGGTTGTTTCTGCTGCCAAAAGCTGCCATGCCCAGAAGAGGTGGAGGACTCACTGCCTGCACATTCTTTGCAGTTCTGAAATGAGCATATTCTTCTTGGGATGGACAAAAGCCAAACCAGCAAAACAGACCCTGGCATTTCTCTGCAGTGCTGGGTTACTGAATATGTGCCAGCAGGACTCCAGCAGCCAGACCTATCCCATGGCATGCAATTTTTCAATTTCCGGCAGCCAACAGATCTTGTAGCAGGATTTCTTCTACTGCTGCAGTTGGCCTTGTGTCACTGATTAAACTTCATTAACCAGCCACTGTGAAAATATAATCAGCATCAGAAAACCTGTGCAAGGGAAAAGATGAGACACAAGAGCTGCACTTCTGGGAGGTAATTCCAGGGGGAAGGTGGATAGCCCGAGACTTCCTGAAGCCACATGCGCCCTGCCTACTCTTACTTGAGAAAGGCCTGTTGAAGTGAGTCTTTATATCCAGAATCACTGGGCATGGACCACTCCATTACTTGCCTCAAAAGACATTTTTTGGAGGCATCTTAAAAAAACAGATAATCACCTTCCATGCTTGGCAGTTAGTCTGATTTGCAAAGTCCCTCTTTCCATCTGCTTTATTTCTGGCATGGGCAAACTGATGATGGCCCAGGAGAGTGCCGAAAGAGCACATTACTGGGAAGTCCATTTGATGCTACAGCTCCAGCAGACAGGCCTGGCTCATTTCACAAACACATGGTGGGACCAGCCAGAGAGACAACAAAACACAGTCACCACTGCCTTCTTTATACAGCAGTTTGATTGAACCTCCAGTTGAATCAACCACAACAGTATACAGACACAATTTCAACACCACACAGTGTATTAAACACCCATGGCTTGATCCCCTAGTATCTCCTGTGATTGTGGCTCTACTAGGATAAACAGGGAGACTTAACCAGAAGATACACTTCCCCACTTGTCCTTAGAATGAGACACATTTGTCACACGTTTCCCATTTCCTCCAAGAAACCTTCTAATACAAAGCTGCAAGTGGTAATTGTGCAAGAGGGTTATTCTTGGCCTGATGCACAGAGAAGCAGCTATGTGGATAAATTCTGCTGCAGTTATGGAGAGTTTGGGAGATAAGTCACAAACCAGGACCTTTTCCTCACCGTCTGCACTGATCAGCGAGGTATCATCTCCTCATGCACAGCTACATTTATTGAGATTTATGTGGATTTAATACCACACATCAGGGAAAATCCAGTGGCAGCAATGGACTGCAAACCCACTAACAGGAAAATATACTTCTTCCAACAGCAGAGTTACTGGCAGCAGCCTTCACAGCAGGAAAACAGTAAACAGCATTAGGACCGTGACACCCACTGATCTGCACTAAACAGGTGCCTTCAACAGGTGCCATACTGCTGTCCTCTAATATTCCTCCAGCGGATTCCATGCCACATCTATCAGCAGCATTCCCAGCAAGCCTCTATTTCATCTCCTCAAGAAACATATGAATGATCTGTCCAACACTTCAACAATCCAGTTTAATTACCAGGACAGGTATCTGCACTTCCTTGCTGCTGGCTGCCAAGCCTGTGCACATACACCTGGGTAGCAGGAATGAGATGCAGCCCTGCTCCAGCTAGTATTTTTCTGTTCCACAGTGAGGATCTGCCAATCTACATCCAGCTGTCATACTGAATTTCCCACCAGGTTTCCTGGCTGAATCTTGTCTGGAGAAGGCAGGGGATGGCTCCAGTGATCTGGCAGCACCGTCCTCACAGTCTCAAACGCCACCTGTTAACAGTCCTGGAAGGGCTTCACAGTGGATAAATGCCACTGGGGAGCCCTGAATTAAATGGTAGGAAGTAAGCCAGATAGGAAAAGGAAGATATTCTAAAACACAGAGCATGAGGGACCAGAGAAGGACAGGTCAGTCTCCAGGGCTTTACAGAAGCTGTGTGATGTGCCTGGTGTGTTGATGCACACGGAAGGAGATGTAATTATATTCTTGCCTCCCATCATTTCTCCAAGTGACAGGGGACAACAGAAACTCCATGCCTGTGTCCAAAGTGACAGGTCATTTCAACTTCTGAGCCAAGGAAAGGCAGACAGATCAGAGCCCTGGACAAAGGAATAAACCAGTCTACATGATCTCTGTCTGTACAGTGCAAAACCAAGAATAACATAGTATGAGTGAAATCCTAGCCCTACCTTGTCAGAGAAGCAATGACAATGTACCATATCTCATCAGCCTGAACCCAGTCACCTTAGCATCACAGTGTAGAAGAGGGATTAAATTTCCAGAAGTCACTAAATTTTTTTTTTGTTAGGGTAACTGTCTGTAAAGTTAAGATGTTTTAGCCATTTTTAATCAAAATGGACTCTTAGAATTTTCTCTTTTCCAACAGGAAAGACAGCCTTTTTTATTTTTTTTATTTTTTTTTTTCTGGTTTAGTGGATGGATACAACATGCAAAGAAATGGAGGTATCTCCAAATAGCTTAGTGTAAAAGGAAAAAGTCACAACGTGTCCTGCTGAAAGGAAACATACTGAAGACTGCAGTACTTATAACCTATGAGACAAGCACTGCCCACCTCCCACCCCCCATATTTGAAGAGGCCATAGTCCAGCCCTCCATGCTGGAGACTTCCACCCATTCCAAAGGGAGGCCTGCACTGGGTCTGGTTGGCTCAGGCTCCCACCCCAGACATTCCCCCAGGCTGAAGTTCCACTTACCTGCCTGGTTTGTGGTTACATTTACAGACACAAACTGCCGGGCTCCGGGGCTCTGGTCGGACACTCCATTCACTGCCTCAATTTCAAAGGTATAGTTTGTGTGAGCAAGCAGATCCACCATCATGACAGAGGTGTTTGTCAGGCCGGTTTGCTGGGGGAGGTACCTGACATGACCGCCACACGCCTCACACAGACCCGAGTGTGAGCTGCACTTCTTGCATGCAATATAATAAGACACATCTTTCCTTCCACCAGTATCAGCAGGGGGAATCCATTCCAGAAAGACACTAGTCTCGTTAACATTTGAGATGGCACTCCGAGGAGCAGAGGGGGGTCCTGGTTTGTAAAGTGAGAAAAACACATGGTAAAATCAGTATCATCAGTCATCCTGCTTGCTACTACTCTCTAGGCTGAAAAGAGCTCGCGTGTCAGAAAGTACATGGAGACCATCTGCAACAACACCTGACGAACTGGGAAAACAGGGATTTGTTTTCAGCACTCTCACTTTGCTCAAGAGATCTGTGTTGGGATGCAGTCACCTGTGTGGGAGGACAGGACACAGGGCTGGCTCAAACCCAAGAGGAGGAGCACTGCACCCTGGGGCATTGTCTCTGCTCTCCTTGCTCTTCCTGCGAAGGGATTAGCAGTCTTTTCCCTGTCCAAGTCACTGTTGGTTTCACCAGGGGCAAGATTCCTGCTCCTCCTCACCCCACTTTCCCTGTATCACAATCCCTAGACCGTAAAAAAAAGATACACACTGGGGTTTTCACACCACCCAGGTACGCAACTCAGATGCCAAATCTTTCCTCCGTATGTACCAGCCTCTTCCCATCAGCCATTTGGCAGCAATGATTCCAAAGCTTAGGTATCCAAACCATACTTAAGCAAGACACTTGGTGTAGCCCAAAGCAGATGGTGATCTACACGGGCCGCTGGAAACACAGCTGTATCCAGCCACTCCAAGGCAGCCCTCCTGCTCCCTGCCAGGCTGTGGCAAGGCTGGGTACCCTCGCCACATCTGCTTACTTTGCCAAGCCTCCCTGCTCAGGATGCCAGCATGGCACTGGCAGGGCTATCCAAGGAGGTACAGCTGCTGCAGAGGTACCAGGGCACCTGCAAAAAGTGGGATGCTTCTCTTCATCCTGGTGGGAAAGGCCACGGCTGGGCAAGCAAAGCCCACCTGGAGGCACCTTCAAGACTTGCTTCCTTGCATAAGGTGCTGCAAAGTTTTTGTTTTTAACAGGCTTGTGCTGCAGATGAGGGGCAAGCTGCAGATACATCCTGAAGACAATGTGAAAGGACAAGCAGGAGTCTCATGCAAGATACCCTTATGTTAATTACTCAGGGAATGCTAATGAATGAGGAAGAAAGAGGAGATCTATCAAAGCAAGCCAGGATGGATTTTAGTCACAGCACCACCAGAAACTACACAGCAAAGGCTGGGATTTTTGCGAGGGAAGGCAACACAACACACTTCTCTTCAGTTTGAATGAAGTTGTCAAAATCCATGAGCAGTTCCTTGAAAAGAGTCCAACAAGTAGCTTCAGTAGCTAGACATCCATATGAATCTAACAGGCTGACTTAGGCTGTCATCTTCTCTATTTGTGGTGATAATTAAACTCGATTCATTATTTAAAACAGGCAGTGCCGCAAAAATGAAATCACCTTATAAACCAGAAGCATTCTCCTCCAATTCTTTTTTCTATTCCCTTCTCTGAATCTATAAAATTTGTAACTCTGATTAACTGAAACACTGTCATGACTTTGAGTCAAGCTGTTCTGATTCAATGAGAAACTCCCTGCCAGAGGAAATAAATAATCCTGATGTATTTTTTTGTTTTTCAGAGGAAAAGCAGTTGAAAAAAAAAAGCTAAGTTAGCTTAGGAAATGCCAGATCTTATTTATTTTGTTCTGTGATCTCGCCCTTCAGATCCCTAAGAACAGGGAGCAATCCACTCCCAAGCTGCACCCCAGGGATTCAGCACTGTTTAGCTAACAACATCAACATACATCCCAAGTCAGGACTATTTTCTGCAGTGTCATACTTGTACTGATATAATGGAAACTATGGAATTCATCACTAGAGCTGCATGGGATTATATGTATTGCACTTGAGGATTTTTTATATGTTTTTTACTGGTTAAATTGCCCTATTTTTCCTTCCACTGGATGAATGCCCTTTTGCTGATGCCAGTACTCTAGGAAAAAATAAAGAACTCAGGCACAAGAAACACTTACTGGACAATGTGTCTAACAGGAGATAAATTATTACTTTTGTAAGGTCACCAGAAGTTTTTACTTGCTTTGTACAGAAAAGTCACCTACTCTTCTTAAAGGCTTAAAAACATCAGCTTCAGTGGAAATGCTTTCAAACTGGTGGGACTTTATAACATATAAAATTAGAGTTCTCACAGGGCCTCAGAGAAAGGTCTTTAGTAGTCTATAGATATCTAACAATACCTACTTGAAGAATCGTGAAAGTGTACCTGAATAAAACTTGGCTAAATCCCAGCTGGGAAAACAAAAAGGTGTTTTACCTTCGTGATGGGGGGGCTTAGATCTGCTAGGGTGGTCTGCTTTAATTTCCAAACTCCAGTTGTCAAGGGCACAGGTATTAGTCTACTGACTTTGAAAAAGATATATATAGTGTTTGAATTTGCTACTTTATACCCTAAGATTCACCCCTTTTGCACCACAATTTTTCTGACAAGAGGCAAATACTTTCCGAAAACAAAGATACTGCTATTTTTCTTGATGGACAGCAAACCTGATGCACATATTTTAAAAATATAACCTAAGAGAGAAATTACTCTCAAGATACAGAAATATGTACATAAACACTCAAAGTTAACTGTAAATTTTTTGCAAGTAGACTATTACAGTAAATACAACAAAGTCTTTGATTTGTCCCATGTGTCGTAACACAACAGATATTTTCCAACATGCTCTGAACAACAGAGGCTACTTGTAAGAGACATGAGGAGAAAAGGATGCAACTGTTTTGGTTTTAAAGAGATGTTGTGCAAGGAACTGAAGCTAGTTAAAAAGAAATAAAATGCAGTTACTTCCTGGAAGATACATAACAATAGTAAGAGAATTCTCAAATGTCCATCAGGACCAACATTTTTCCTTTTTGTCTGAGAACATTAATTATTCCAGAATGGATCACAACACTATTAGTTTTAAAATTGCCAGTCATTACTTATAAAACATACTTAAGAAACTGGGAAAATTGAACAAAAATGTATTCCTCCCTCACCCTGTACTTAACTAAGCAAGTGACAGTGATACAGCAGCTAGTTTTCTTTAGTGATGCTGGTGGTAGTGGTGGTGGGGAGACTCATGCAGCTTGGAACTGAAAAACACTTGCTTTAAATTAGGAAAATGTGATTTTACAGCTATACTGAGTGGCAAGGGGACTTTGCAGGTGCAGACCTGAAAACAGACATTGATGTATTCTCTAAAATTAACTGCATTTCTCATTGAAGGAATCCTATGAATATTATTAACTTCTGCAGCAATAAATAATAAAAACATTAAAAAACCCCTAGCAATATTTTCCTACCAGTCATGACTCAAGTCTCTCTCACTTGTGTTTTAGTTCATGATGAGCTGTTGCCTTCCAGATATAACTGGACTGGTTTAAAACACCAGTGTTGCTACCTACTCTTTACTGCCCCTGCCAAAATCTTCTACCCCTGCTGCTGAGCTGGCACAGCACATGGGGCCCTCCTCACCACCTTCAGCACAAACACAGCAGTATTAGGACAAAATCATAAGAAAATATGCATGGGGAAGGTGAGGGTGACAGAGACACGTGGAGAAGGCTCAGATACTCCACCCTGCTTTTGGGGTGATAGGTGTGAATGCCAGCAGAGGTGCTGCAACATCCCCAACTGTGGGTCTGAGGTCTGCAGCAGGAAACAGAAGCTGAGCTGCACCCTGATCAGTATTAAACTTCTCATCTGCCCCAGAAAGACCTGGTACCTTGCCAAGCCACATCCTAACACAGCTTCAGACACCATGTCTGGGCTTTAAACTAGCATACAGTAAGCTCTCAAAACAAAAGTAAAACCCACCCTGAAAGAAAACCACCCAAACAGTAAAAGCCAACAAACTTAGACACCACCAATAAATAAGCACAAAACCCCCAAACAAACATAAAAATAAAATCCCATGGCATTTGCAGAGTCAGAAATTACAGCCTTCACCTAGAGAGTTTGAACTGCACTAGAAACCTAAGAGACAGGCTCTTGAACTTCATTTCTTTTTAACAAGAGTTGTTCACCTAACTTGCTTGTGCCTCTCTGAGCCCTGTTGATGCTGCTCAGGCCACAGGCACGCATAAACATCTTCTTCCTCTGGGATGGCAGCTCTTTCCCCGTGCTAATGCACCAGCAGGACAGACTGGATGTGTGCCCTTCCATTCTGAGAAGGGCAGAGAGCAACACCACTGATGGTGGGAAGGAGACACAGTGGACACCAGAGTCTGACATAACTCTCTCTCAGTTGCTGGCTTTGGTTCTGTCTGCATAGAAAAGCCTACTTTATGAGTGTTCCCCGAGCTCAGTGTGTTTCCCAATACCATGCTGGACCACATTTATCTGAATTTTTTAAAGTCAGACCAAGGGGTAAAATGAACATCAAGAAATGCTGGTATCAGGTTTTTCATGCTATAACTCACCCTGGCTATGGCTCCAAAAGACTCTGGCATACCTATTTAATAAACTTGGAAGTGCTTGCATGACTCACCCCCCAGACCTCTTTGATCTGACAGCACCAGTGACTCCAGTGCTGCCTAAGGCTGCCTTCTCCTTCCCTGCAGCACAGCTTCCAACAGCCATGCTCCTTTGCCCTGTGAAAATCAAAGGCAGAGTTCAAGGGGCCCAATTCTGCTCCAAGTGCCTCCTGTGGGCAAGCAGAGAGCTGCCAAGAGCAATTTTCTTTGAGAGAATGTGTCTCCAACAGGAACAGACTTTTTCTTTCTCTTTTTGGAGTGCAAACTTGGGAAGCTAGGAAGGATCTGTATTCACTAGGAAAGCCACAAAAGCCACTACCATCCCTACATGATGCAAAGTACTTCCCTACAGTATGGAAATTACCACTGCACCATGGTCCAGTGGCTCTGAGTATGTATGGAGTCATAAACCTACTTTTTCCTCCATTGCTTAAGTTTCTTGGAAGCCCCAACTACTCCTGCACCAGTAGTTCATCTCCTTTTCAGTAATTTTCTACCACTTCTGCACCACAAAAATTACATTTGGAGCACGACAGTCCCAGCTCAGATCTGTGCTATACTCAGCAGAATTAGCTGGGGGCATGGAAATTGTGGCCTTAAGTATCTGAAACAAACTGAACAAGGGACTTTCAAGTTACAGCTGACAGGACAGCTCATGGATGGCAGGAGAAGGGTAAAATGAGCGATTCTGCTTACACCAACTCCACCCTGCACTCCCAGTACCCCAATGTTCCTGTTATACTGCCCGCCCTCTACACCCAGGGGATAAATACTACATTTTGGAGAAGCAGTTTCCATCACAGAATTTTGAGAAGAGTGACCATCTCCAGGCAGATTGGAAAGACAGAGCTCTCTCCTGGCTTCTTTACTGAAGATGAGCTACGAGATGACACCAGGCAGGACCATGGAGATGCTATCCGTGCCTATTGCTGGCAAGGAATACCCACTGCCTGGGTGGGTATTCCAATCCATATGCCTGCCCCATGCTGGTGCCTGTGCACACACTGACACGGGTGTCTGATGCCATGCTGTTGGCTGAGTCACCCAGGAGTGCAGGGGGACAGATGGAGCTTTTCTGCCTTACAAAAACTCCTCCTGGCTTGGATGCCAGCTTTCAAAGCAAAAAGCACTGAAAAGTCTCTTCTCGTGTAACCAGAAGGACGGTGGACAAAGACAGTGACATTACAAGTGTGTCGAGACTAGTTCAGACTCCAGTGCAGAGCCTGAAAAAGCACATCAGTTAGTATCATAATGTCTAGTCACAGTACAGGAACAGCTTGAAAGGATTAAAAACAACCCTATAAGCACATGCTTACTTGTACAGGCCATTGTAGGTGGGTCTGATTCCTTCCTAAAATAGTGTTCTTCACACAGGCAAGATGTGGATGCTTCATCAAGTGTGTAGCTGTGAGGGGGACATTTGCTGCAGGATGGACTGTGGGGTGAAGCTTTGAAGAACCCAGGTCTGCATACTGTGAAAAGAAGAACCACAGGCTAAGCTCTCCCATCATAAAATTAGTCTCTTCACATTTCCTTAAAAAAAAAACCCATATCTTCAGCTATAAAACAGACAAATACTCACGAGCTATTTAGTTTGCATATTTTAAAACAGTCTATGCCACTAACAGATAGTGCATACTTAAATATCTGCATGAAAAGATAATGTGAATTTGTTGATTATTTCTTTCCCCTAGCATCTGCCATTACTGGGTATTTATTTTCCTTGTTAAATGCATTAGAGGTAACATTATCTGGGCTTTGCTTTAGAAAACATTACTGTGACTTTTTTTTTCTTTTTTCTTTTTTTTTTTTTTTTTGGTCTTAGGAAAACAGGTAAAATACATTTCATGTTTTTTAAGATGTTCCACATGCAGAAATCAATGTCTCAGCAAACAAATAACACAGTGGTGGAGAGGATCTCAAGATGGACATCTTTAAGACATTGTGATAAGGCTACTTCCCTAGGGTCTTTCCCCCTGCAAACCTGTGATGAATTTTAAAGTGCTCCATATGACAGGCTATTCTGGATGCAGTCTGAACCAGGCATGCTCACCATACACGGTATTTCGTCCAGCTCCAATACATATGCATGACAAGGCACAAGGACTTGATCTCCGAGCTACTTTTTTCTTACAAATCCATGGCTATGGGTGGCTTGGGATTTTTTTTTAAGTAGTTTGAAATGAATACAGTAATATCTTGTTTCCATCCTCCTGAAACAAAATGCTTTTTCACCTATGCAAAGCTCTCTGCACTTCACCTGTGTGTGCACACTCAGACAGAAGCAGTGACAGCCACAGGTTTGCAAGTGTTTTTTTAGGAAAAAGCCCAGCTGGCTCTGTATCATACCATTATAAACAGAACTACAAATGCACTGTAAGCAAAAGGAGGAAATGTTGATTTTCTGTTTGTCTCAAGAAGCAGAAACATGGAGACATGTTAAAGCAGCTCTAAAGTGCTGTTACCTTTCTTCCTTCTGAATTGCTTTAAAATATTTCTGCCCAGTATGATATTAATGATGCATAGATCTGCTATCAGACTTGAAGAAATCCCAGAGCCTTTCCATCTGCATTCAAACTCTCCCAGTTGTAATTAGCTTGCAAAGAAAATGAGTTCACAGCAAAAGCACTAATATTATCCCATCAGGAATGTCCCAGACAATCACAGCATGTACTAAAACTCAGCAAGTCATGACAGAATGGATCTTCACCGTAGGTAAAGTATAGGTTTTTGCTAGTGATCCCTTTCCTCTGATGGACCAACTAGGACAACTGCTTCCAAAGTTGGCTCTGCTTCCTGCAGTACCAGAGAAACTCCCTTGACACCTTCCCTTATACGTCAGTAGTTTCTTCACCAAAGGTGAGACGCTTGCACGTCAATTCCCAGCTCCCAGAGCTGAACAGTAAGTCTTTGGTGATGAAGGTCACTCATGCATCAAATGTGTGATTCAAGAGCATCCCCCAGGCCCCACCTCACAGCCTTGCCAGGACTACCTACCTCTCACAGCAGGCACCACACAGCCCTGGAGCAGGTCCCAAGCCCAGCACACACTGCCAGGTCACACCATGGATCTGCAGCCTCTCCTCCCTGCTGTATGGGGTGATTATCTCCTTTCTGACCTCCCCAAACCAGGCACCCTCCCACACTATTCCACAGATTTCCTTTCTTCCCACAAGACAGGCAGACAACAACTGGTTGGACTGGAGGGATTTACAGGTTTTAAAAATCCGTTTCCCAAAATTGCTCCTTATCCAACTAGTGTTCCATTCCTAGGCTGTGGTATCCATCTGCAGGCTGCAGTTGTGCTGCTTTGTGCCCAGACACCAGGACCAGTGAACAAATCTAGGGCTGAATCCGTTCTTGATGGCTTTTAGCAGACTTACCACAAGCTGCCCTTATGCTTTATAGCACATCCCTCAGTTTCCAGCACATACTTAAATTCTTTTATTTACTTTACAATCACCTTCAAATGCTGCCCTACCTACAGCAAGGACTATTACACAGTCTCTGGAGAGTCTTCTGAGAGAGCAGACCACCAAATGCTTCCTCTCTAGCCCACAATTTGTATTTCAAAGCCAAATCAAACACCCTTGCACACGTAGACAACAGAGATGGGGAAATGAAAGCACGAAAATGTGCAACATGTAATGACAGCAGCGCACATCTAGTGTGTACTCAATGTAATTAGCCCTCAAAAAAGGACCTGAATTTATCTCATTATGTTCTATCAAGACAGACAGAAAATCATTACAGCACAAGAGTTTACTGTGCTTCTATTTCGTGCAAAGCAGCAAATGCAAAATAAGTCAGTTTTCCTTGACAGATTTTAAACGAGGTGCGGCTTGTTGATGGTACGATACGTAGCTCAGCTCAAAGGGAATATGTGGTTTTCATAAATAAGTATGGAGCCAAGAGATGCACAAGGCAAATAACCCACGTTTTAATGAGAGATGTGAAACAGAACTGAACTAGACTAATTTTTGTATAAACTGTAGGCTCTCATGGGTCAGGTAAGTCCCATTTCTATTAAAAAAGTATTAGGAGGAATACTCAAGAGCATTACGTTACACTGAAGATATCAGCATGAGTCCTCAAAACAAACATGCAGCAGAGCAGCATCCTGCTGGACTGAGATGAAATATTCCTGTGTCAGTTTGAAAGGAAGAATTCAGGGACAGGAGATGGGTTATACAAAAAAGGGTAGTATCGAAAATCAAAATAAATACAAGAAGTGCCACAGTGAATTGTGTTGGCTGAATCCAAGCACCTGCAGCAGATGCTTTGGGGAGTACAGGGGGATTTGCAGGGTTCCCCCAGCACACTCTTCCAGGCTCTCATGACCAGGAGCTCCTGATGGGAACCATGCTTGCACTACCATGCTCAAGAACAGAAGCAGCTGTAGCTGCATGAGTGTCTCAGGCACAACTTGTATCTATTACAACACTTACCTCTCTACCCTTTCCTGTGTTTGTTTACCCAACACAAAGGAGGGGACAGCCTGTGAGATGCTACAAGCAGCAGCTGTTTAACAGACAGAGATGCTGTGGTGAAACAGACCCTGTTTAGATGAAAGCTGACCCAGGGGCACCACAGGCCTCCACACTGCAGAGCAAGTACCACAGTAGGTGGGCGAGCATAGTCTTGGCTGAGCCAAACAGCCAAAAGCAGGAGCTGGTACCCTGTCCATTTTCTGCCAGTGGTGGCAATGTTTCAGACATTTTGCAAATTTGTTTCAGAGTAGAACAGGGCCGAAACCAACTTACCTTGCATATATCTTGGGTTTTGGTCTCTTATCTTACCATTCCTCTTTTGACAGTCAATCTTATAATCTTTTCATGAAGTATACATCACTTTGTTTAAAATTACATGGGTGTCTGGTGTTTAATTCCTAATTAAATCTTATTCTAGTCTTCTTATATTTTTATCTCAGTATTTCCAATTCACCAGCTATTGAAAGATACACAGAGCTAGCACAGCACAGTATTACAGATAATGGTACTATCTCTCTTTTAAAGGGGATAGGAAAGCAGAGAAATAAAATGAGCTTAAGACTCCCCATAATCTGCTGCAAGACAGCTGAAAAGAAATTAAACCAAGTTTGAAGCTGTTGATGAGATCTGCTTCTTTCTTCTTAATATTAAAATTCTTTAACTGATTAACAGCCAGCAATGTGTGAAAATAGTCTTTAAATTAAATTGGTTGCTAGAAAAAAAAGTATTATTTTTAGAGACAGCAAATAAGCCATAAACAACCTACTAGTGTTAGGTATAAGTGGGATGTGTTTCTGTTAGTAGCACATCCATTATTAGCAAATCAATTTCACTCTTTTTATTTTTAATAGCAACCACAAAATGTGGCATGCACAGAGCATTAGCATCTGTGCAGCCTCTTGCTGCACATTTTAAAGGGGCCAGAGAGAGATGGCCATGGTGAAGGACGGCAGCAAGAACATCTTGGGATTGCAATGGCATGAAAGACTCTGGCTCCTGGAAGGAATGTGGGTGGATGGAGGTAGAACCACTGGTGCTCTTACAATGAAAACTGGCCTCTGCCACCAACACGCTGAATGTGCTACACCAGTAGCAGAAACAGTGAGTACCAGTGAGGAGACAAAGCAGAAAGAGGGGAGAACAAGCCACTAACACTAGCCAGCTGGGACTACTTGCCAGATTATTTTCTGCAAGCCTTGACATCGAATGGTTTGCTGCTGCATTCCTGTAACCATCCCTTCCCTGAACTTCGGCTGAAGACTGCAGCTACACTCCTCCCCAGCTGCCCCTTGCCTTCGCTGCACACTGACCCAAGGCAAGACATGCTGGAAGCAAGGACCACGTCTGAGGCTTTCCATATTCATGTGACCAGGTCAGTAAAACCACCCAACTACCACAGAATCATTAAGTCTGGAAAAGACCTCCAAGATCATTGAGTCCAGCCTTTGACTGAACACCACCACGTCAGCTAAACCACAGCACCAAGTGCCACATCCATTGATGTGAACATTTCTTGAACACTCCTAGGGATAGTGACTCCACCACTTCCCTGGGAAGCCTTTTTTAATCCCTTTTAGTGAAGAAATTCTTCCTGATGTCCAACCTGAATCTTGCCTGGTGAAGCTTGAGGTCATTTCATGTCATCCTGTCACCAGGAAGATGACTTCCTTCCTAAAGTACATCCAGTCTTCCTAGACCCTTTCGTTATTAAGGACTGCATCTGAACCAGTGTCCTGAACAGGCCAAAGTCTGCCCTCTGGAAGTCCAAGGCAGGTTTTGTAGACCCCTTTTGTTACCTGACCAAGAATCAAAAACTTTATAATTCCTTGGTCACAATGCCCAAGGTGGCCTTTGACCACCACATCTCCCACCAGCCTTACTCTCTTTATAAGCAGCAGGTCTAGCAGGGCACTGCCCCGGTAGGGTCACTCACCAGGTGTGTCAGGAAGTTAACATTCCACACACTCCAGACAGTCTCCTCTCCACTGTGCTGAGTTTCTAGCAGACATCCAGGAAGTTCAGGTGTCCCACAAGAACAAGGGATAATGTGAAACATCAGCCAGCTGCTTGTAGAATATCAGTCTCTATCCCATAATTAGTGGGAATTCCAGTTTTGTCCTTGTAGAGAGAGAAGCTAGGAAACATGACCCTATAAGCCTTGAAATCCCAGGATATATAAAAAAGGACCAACTTATTACTCTCTTCACACTCTCTTGATGCTGGGAGGATAAGCTCACAGTACTTAAGTGCTTAGGATCAGTAAAGTGACCTTTCATATGTCCCAGAACATAAAACTCAAACAGGAATTACAGTCTCCCTTGCAGAGTACCAAATTAGTCTCCACAGTAATCAAAAAACACAAGTATAACTCATAATGTAGTGCCACTAATCCATAAATAAAGCTAAAGGACTAAACCTAACAAAAATTAATGAGGATAAGGATGCCTACCCTAGATGGAGCACAGGTTATCTGGCTGAACCTGAGGTTTCCTCCCCAGCCTGCAAAGTCCCTTTACTTTTCTTTCTCATCCTCAGTCCCATTTACCTTTCCAGACTGCCAGCTTCTTCAGATGGACACACAGCTCAAATTGTCACAGCTTTTAAGAGTGACCACAGTGTAAAACTCTCTGCCCCACAGACAGACCCATAGTCCACAATAAGGCAGCTCTCAGCCAAAATACAAGCAGGATATGGAGGGATGTGTGTGTGTGTGTGTTTTCAGCTCTGTAGCTCATCAACTCTGCTTTCATTAGCACATTGCTCTGGTGCAGGGAATATGCCTTGAGAGTCGAAGGATCTGAGCAAAAACAAGCTACAAATAAATCAACCCCTGTTCTCCAGAGCTGCCATGCCTTGAAGTGTTAGCACTGAGAAGAGGGTGCTGCTGCCTCTTAGATGTGTCCAAAACCTATAAAAGGGTTTAGCGAGGTACAGTCTCTACAATGTGGAATCAATTAAAATGCTGAGAGGCTCCAAGCCTCAGCCTGTGCTCCTGACACGCTCTTTTACTTACAAGAAAAAACAAAACAGAAAACCACAACGGACTGTCTTCGTGTCTCCCAACAAGCATAAACATATGAATGCCAAGCTTTCCTAAAAAGTATTTCAAGAACTACAGCAACCCACCACAGAGCATCCTTCTGCAGAATTTACAAGCAGGCTCCCAAGAGCTAATCCAGCCCTCCTTATAAGCTTTCCTGAACTGTAGGCTGACACTGAAATTGCTGCCAAAGCTACAAAGCTACAGAAAAATGTGTAAAATGCCCTGATTGCCTCTTTTAGGCTTGGTCTCTTCTATCTGCAATAGCACTATGTTGCTTCCTGTGGCATGCCTTGGGGATTTGCAGGGAATGAAATAAATACCCACTAATAAAACACTGTAATTCGAAGCTGCTAGTTTGCTTCAATCCAGTAGACTTGCCAGCATCTCTCAGGAAAGTCCAGCACCCAATGCTGCAGTCCAAGACCTGCTAAAGGTCCTTTTAAATGTTATTTTGGAGCTTGCTGGCCAAGTGAGGCATCTACAGGCTCTGCACTTTGAAAAAAGAGACTCGACCCCTAGATTGGATTTAAACCAATTCATGCATCTCAAATGGGAAATATTCTTTTAAGATTTTTTTTTTTGTTCTAGGAAAATATGGTCTTTTGATGCTGTCCTGCCCAACCCCATGCTAACTCAGGCTGAGTTATTTCCACTCTGCATTGAAATCAGCTCTAGCTCTGAATACAAAAACAACCATAAAAACTAGAATATAAATAAATTAGTACGTTCAGTTCCTTCCTCTGAAATACCACTTTTTTCTATCTCATGGCTCACTAAATTGTGACACAACAATTTATGACATAACCGTGGTTGCTAAAAACTAAGAATTAACTGCCACTAATGACATTAATATCTTTCTTCTAAATGGTGTAAAACTTCATCACATGGCATCACTCTGAAAAATTCAAAGTCCCAAGTCAACTACATTTTCAAGACATAAAAATACCTAGAACACAACACATTTGAAAATGCTCATGCCTACATTAGTATCTTAATGGGCTATATTTCTGCACATTCTGACTTCTCTCTAAAGAAGATTTTAAAGCAATCAATGAGGCGAAACCTGAGTTGAGCTTAAACTCTCAGCAGTGTGATGGAGGAGCATGGAAAGAGATTTATCCTGGCATATATGCAAAGCCACACTATCATTTGGGTTTGATTTCACAGAAGGAAAACAAGCTATGGAAAATAAATGCTCTTAGGGGAAACAGAAGATTTTTCAAAAGCATTTAACACTGCACAGGCTTGCTCCCTCAGGCTGTGTCAACTGCAGGGCTAGAAGGCTGTGCTTCGGTTTTGTGGGGTCTTTCTTTTTGCCAAACTTTCCTGTCCAAAAAATCCCTGAAAGAAACGGGTACATTTCTAGAGAAAGCACTTAAGGTGAAGTGTCATTTCCCAACAAACCCAAAATTTCTGTGACCAGCAGCTGCATGCTCTTGCAAGCATGTACAAGTGCTCCTTCAGCTCTCAGCACAGGCAGCACCTGCAGTCTTCTTTGCTCTCTGGCTACAAGGGACAGACCCAGGTTGATCTCACTGAACCTCAAATATCTGGCTTACAATAAAAAAAAAGTAAGTCCACATCCTGTTGCTACAGCTTTTCTGCCTACTACATTTATAAATTATGTATCTTCACAAATCTCTGTCTATAAAAATCTGTGTATCTTCACTTTGTTCTCTGAGGTGTGGGACAAAGATGCACTTAAATTACTCCTAAATTACTGTCTTTGGTTTTTTTTAATGAAGGCAAACTGAAATCATTTTACTCCCTTAAACAGAGGAAGCCATGATTTACAATGCTGCATCTAAAGGAAAAACACAATTTAAGACACAGAAGGCAGCAGAGACACATTTGTTTCCGCATGCTCGTAAACATAACTTAAGATGCCCGGCTCCACACATAATCCAAGAGGCACAGGAATCTATTTTGGGGGTTTCTGCACACAAAGCCACGCACCCGGGTTATCCTTTGTTATGCGAATGGCGATTTAAACATTCAGGCTGCATTGTCCTGCTAAGCGAGGGGAGGATTGATGGACAAGCCACAGAACTCCCTCGAGTTCAACAGCAGCATTGACTGAATAGCAATAACAAGCATCGTCCCTCATGGCAGCTGGGGGACAGGATCAAACTTGAAAATGATGCAGGACCCCCTGTGTCCATCTGTATACACCTATTGCAGACAGTAATGCAAAGATCAGTTGGCAAAGTCTCCTGGAAAATAGGGCTCTTCAAAACTACATGTTTGCTGGCACAATACTTCAACGAAAGGGTTTTAATCTTTTGGTTCAGTCTGCCATAGGGATCTGGAGCCCAACTGGCCAAGAAAGAAACATTCTTTAATTATATTGTGGCTTGGACAACTGCAAGTCATTGTGGTTAAGAAATACGATGATTGGGAGGATTTATTTTGATGATTTATGCCATGTGTGTTTATTCTACCGACATTTTAAGGTTTCAGCCTGAACTAATAAACTGTACATATGCAGACAGTAAAGAGAATTAAAAATTCTTAAAATATTTCCCTCCAATTCGCTCTACCTTGCTTAACTTCATTTGTGTGAACAAGATTTCTTGCTGGTATATAATCAGCCTTTCCACTGCTGACTATTTGGTCTAAAATAGGCAGCATCCCACCAATCTACAGTGATGCTAACACCTACTCAAAAGGATCCTTTCAAAGCTGGCGTCAAATGTTTAAGGGCTTGTTTGCTTCTAGCTTTATGATCATCTGTCTCAGGAGGTAAATTCGGCAGGACTGGCTGTAGACAATTTGTTTTAAAATTGTTCCTCTGTAATTTATGGCTGAACATATGTCACTCCAGACACATCTATTCAAATTCCATTGGAGGGCAACGGAGATGGATCTTTTACAGTCCTGACCAAAAAAAGACAGGAAGGATTTATCCAGAGTTGACAGAACTAATGTGCTAAATGGGTTTATGCACAGAACAATGACTCTGGGGAAGTGACGTTTCTTGGTGTGTGGTTTTTGTTGGGGTATTTTGTTGTCACTGAAAATTTAAGGTACAGGTGATGATAGCCAATTTTGCTGAGAGGTGCACAGAAAGAAACACAGTCATATCTCTTGGGCAACACCTCCTTTCAGTCACACCTCCTTCCACAGAAGCTGATGGGTTTTTGCACTGGAGCACACAGGCTGGAGTTACAGAAGGAGGTCTCAGCTAAATTTCACCCTGATATGCATACCACGAGATGCTCTGGCTTGTAAGAAGGCCACAAATCAAGGAGAGTGTACAAGGAAGACATGGCAAATATCAATACCCTGAGAAATTTAACCAGGAAAGCTGAGCAAGCTCTAAATACACAACCAAGAGCAGTTTAATTAACCAGACATAAAAATATTGAGATTATTTGTTAAGTTGATTAAACTACCCCTTTGGGTCAGATGAACACTGCAACACTTTACAGCCTTGCCAAGTAACTCTCCTAAAGAGCTCCTCTTCAGGAACAAGTTCAACAAAGGGCGACCTGAGGCATTGCTGGCTCTTCCCATGCCAGCCTGACAATATCGGGAGCTTTTCTTCTGTGTTGCAATCCGTTGGAGAATTTATTTCTGTATTATCTCTCTCCTGTTTCTGAAGGAAAACTTGCTGCATATAAAAATGCTCAAACACAAGATAAAACAATGTAACTTGACACTTTAAACCTCCTGGTCTTGAAGCCAATCTCAATACTATTTGGGCAGGGAGCCTTATGGCTTTTGGATGCTGGAGTTGGGTCATCCTTGCCTTGAACTAGCTAGAACTGCCAAGACTCCAGACCAGTCAGAAAAAAACCAAAAGCCCAGAGGAAAAAAAATGCAGTTATATCCCAAGAAGATGTTTTATCAGACATATAAACATTACTTTCCATATAACATAAACATTACTTTGCATGTAAACAGTACTTTTCTGAGACAAAAGCATCCACTAGGAAGAGACATCCTGCTAACAACCCTGTCCACTGCCTCTTCTCCAAGGCTTTGTTCTTTCCCCCCAAATGGCTGTTTGATATATGCAACTGTTCCAGAAATTCACATATGAAGCAAAAATTAAAGCAAAGCAAACACTTTCCCTCTTGCTACATGAAGTCTTACCATGATGTCCTTCCTGCCAAACCTATTTCCCCACAACATAAAGAACTAGCCTGAAGCACACTTTGCAGCAGCAATGCTGGCATTCTCACAGGCTTTTTACTTAAGGTTGTGAGCTGCCAAAGCTTGATTTATGGAGATTTAATTCTCAAACTGTTATAAAGGAATACTGTTGCTCACATGTAGCTCACATGACTCTCCAGCTATATCTAGAGAAATAAGCATTGCCTTTATGAGCTTGTTTAACCTGGAAACCCAGCACTGCCTTTTTTTGTAATTTTTGCGGCATCTCTGCACCCTTGCATTGCATCAACTTGAACAGTCTTTCTAAGGCAGCTTGGGAACAAAAAACCAAACCAAACCTTCTCCTTTACAGAAACTATTCATGTTGGATTTCTTCAAGGGAAGACTGGAAGACACCAAGAGAGGAGAAAAGGGACCAGCTGGCACAAGCCCAAGGGAACTGAACCCTTGGTTTGGTGTACCTATGACTTGCAAGAAAAAAGACTGCAACCTGCTTGGGTTATGTCTCATACACAACCACCCCCAACAGCTTGCCACTCCTCACTGCCAGCTCCAATTCCATACCTTGTTTTCAAAGCCTTGTCAAGTGCTGTGGTATCTGTCCTGTGACACCCAGCAGGTAAGGGTGGTACAGGAAGATGCTGCTGTCCTCTCAGCAGCCCTGAAATGTCGAGACTGCAGGAAAATACAAAGAATCAGTCTTGTCGTGAGGAAGAAAAGGCCCAAAAGAACCCAAGAGGAAAAAGAGGCTACTAGCCTTTTTGAGAAGAAAGCCTGAAAATGAGAACACCACCAGCAAAGCCAGCAGAAGGCAGATGTAAAATGTTCAGTATTAATTCTTTTATTGGAAAAGGTACACTTTGCACTGAAAGACCAAATGGGAGCTCCCGGTCTCAAGTATGGACTGGTAATATTTTCCTCCTTGTCATCTCTTGGCCTCCTCAATATCTAGCATCCATTTCATATGGATGCACTTTTGGATGTTGGTTTCTTTTCAGATGCACTAGAGAGCAGCCAGAAACTTCTGTGGCTCTTGACACTTAGCCCAAATACAATTTATAATTTTTTTTTTTCAAATTTGTGCAAGTGGTAAAAATACAAGGTTCATTATTCCTTGCAGAAATTCTCTCATCATCCAGCCAAATTTAAAAATAAATAGTTGCAATTAAATGTGTCGCTACATTATTTATGTAGATGCATTCAATTTGCAGAAAGCTGCTATAAAAATACTCCCCTTCAATCCATGGGAAATTTATTGCACTTTTATTGTATATTTTCTTCTCTCTGCTCAAATGTATGTCGCTCCCTGCCTTTTTTTCACCCATGTTACTTAACACATCATTTTCCAGCCACTGTTTCTCCTACATTTGTCTTGAAAGAATGAGGGATGTAATCCAAATCCAAATGTTTCTTGATTATTTGTTAACAGGGCTGCTAAATGATTACTAGATAGATAATTCCAGTATTTCCCTTGCAATCAAGCACCACTCCTTGTCTCTGCATTTGGCTTTTACAGCTGTTGGGTAAATGATATGCACCAAGGCTGCCCAAGGCTTGCGAGTGGATATTAATTCTGCCAGAAACTCCAGACACTCTAAAGAATTGCTAATTTAACAACAGACTGTGAAATTATTTTTTCTTTCTTTATTAATTGCTGTGTTATATGAAAGTGACTTCACTGCCCCGACTGTATTTGGCATGAAGAACAGGGGGTATTTCATCCTGTGAGGAAACAACTGAAAGCTTTCTCCCCAGCAGTCCCTGTATTCATAACCAAATATAAATATGTGAAACAACTACTGATAAAAACAGGTTAACTTGCTGCAGGTGTTCCTCTGTCAATTTAACCAGGTGATATTAGTAAAATCTGACAGGGAAGCACAGTGATATATTTCATTTGTGCCTTGACATTTTGATTCTGTTTGTTAGAGTGTATGTGCAGGGATCTGTCTTTTTCTCCAAGACCTCTATAGCTGTCAGTCTGTACAAACAGGATTTGACAAGATGTCCATTTAGCAGGACGGGAGGGCAAAGGAAAAAAAAAAAAAAAAAGAGATGGAGAGACCAGGTATCTGGGTAAAGCTGCACTGCAGTGCAAAAATGGATGAGTTTCACATACCAAGCAACTCAAAAAAAGAGAGCAGCTTGATATGCAGGATCTGAGACAGTTTGCATCCTTTAATCAATAGCTCCTTCGAGAAAGGTGGCCAAGAATAACACAAATTGATGGTAGAGGAGAAAGAAGACAAAAGGCAAGCTGGAGAAAGCAAAGGATCACTGTACACTCATCCACAGAAAGATTTTTGGCAAGTTTTAATTATTTTTTAAGAAGAGAGATAAAAAAGGATGCTTTCATTTGCTTGAAATAAATTAGATTTAAGAATAAATCTAAATAGGAAGTTTTGCTTTCCAAGGCTGCCTTTTACCAGCATGAGGAAAGAAGCAGAAGGTGATGAAGCTGTCTCTTCCAGGGATAATGTAGGAATTTAGAAGCCTTCAGCTTATTTCTCCCTGCAAAGAACTTTGGACCAGAAGCAAGCAAATGATTTACAATGAAACAGAGTACAAAATAGCTACAAAGATGAAACAACAGAAAATGAATGCAGCATTAAATAAGACAGTAACCAGAGTTTAGAGATTTATGGTTACTGGCTGGTGTATAAAGATAAGAAAAGGATTCTGATAGTCTGGGTGATTCCTGCATCTCTGCAAGCATGGTTTAAAAGCAAAACTGAATACACAACTCTAGCTAAAATTCAGGGAAAAAAAGTATTAATTAATGGGTTTTAACCATACCTTACCCTTCCAAATATGCCTCTACACAGCATCAGCCACACCAGTGCTGCCTACAGGCTGCACAACCAGGCAAGGGCTCACCTCTTCCTCCTCCAGAATGCACGACAGCTGCTCCTGCCACATTACACCAGGCTGCAGAGAGGCATCTTCCTCTTTCCCCCTCCTCTCAGGGCCAAGAAGCTGAGCACACAGTTTTCATGGTCCAACACATCATATGAGAGGTCACAGAAGTCTAGCACCTAGCCACTCCCCAGCTCACACAGGACCAGCTGGGTGCTGTCTGATGGGCAGGAGAGCTGGTCATTCCACAGCTATGGGAGGGCACATACCATACCACCATACACACATCCACCTACAGTCCAGCCTGGGAGGAGCAGGACCAAACCACAACACCCACAGCTGGGCCAGACATCTCCAAATGCACCAAACCTGGTCCCAGACCGTCAGGCGTGTCTGCAAATGACTGCCATCCCCCAAAAAGGGAAGGCTCGAAATAAGTGTGTGTCAAAAAGAAGCCATGACAAACATCCCTGAGCAGTTTTGCACCTTCACAGCACTCCTGTATATCACCTCTGGCATAAAGTGATGAAAGGAGATCTCAGCTGAGCAGAGCCAGTCGAGTCCTCCTTACCTTGCTGCTCCACCGAGGTAGAAAATATGTATTAGTGAAGCCATAAAGCACTTACAATTATGGCTGCAAACCCAGTAATCTCTACTGATGTAGGTAAATTGCTGACCTCTCTATCACTGTTACTTATGATGCAAAAAAAAAAACCTTGGGTTTTCTCTGCAGCTTAATAAAACCTGTGGGGAATTGGCACAAGGCTTTCATTCCTTATAGCCAGCCTTTAATGTAGAACTCTAGATTTCCTGGAGGGGAATTGAATAGTTTAGAATAATTAGTGATTTACATATAGAGCTGTCAACAAAGATGCATGGTATTAAGTTACCATGATGAAGGGTTCCACCTTCTCAGTTGCTACATTGGATTTGATTTTATTTAAAAATTCTGTATTTTAATTCTGCTCACATTCTGCAATTGCTAGTAAAGTGGCCTGAAGCGGACAGCAAGAGGAGAGCACTAAATCGAAGGCTTAAATCACTTCTTCCTCAGTTCCCCCTGGCAGATTTAAAGAGCAACCTGGCACTAATGCTTTCAGATAATATACTGTTGGACCTGACACAGCAGAGAAACTCTGCTTCAAATCACACAATGGTCCAGATGACCATGCAATTACAATTAACCTCCTGCCCGCTGTGCCTAATGACAAATGATCATGTGAATGATAGACTCAGGAAAGGACCCAGGTATCAAAAAAATTATTTCTGATTCTTACATATTTAAAAAGCCATTTGCAGTTAAGAAAAAGCCAAGGGACACTAATTTTAGTTTTGCATCCAAAAGAAATGAATAACCCTTGATAATACACACGCAGGCATAAGCACAGGCTGTCAGCCTTCTAGCAGCAAGAGGGATGCATGGAAGTACCCTTCCGCCAGAGCGCTGTAATCGGAAAAGTACTAATATCCTCAACTGCTATAAATCTCAGTCCAGACCAGAGACCATGAATTTTGTCCATGCTGGATAAAAAAAGGTAATATAACCTCAAAATAGCATGCAATATTTTTTGGCACACTTACTGGGCCCATGGGGTTTGCATTACAAGGTCAATAAGTAGGGAGTTATCCTATGTTGTTCCGTCAGGTTTTGTGCTTCTCCTGCTTTATGTCCCTTATCTCCTACTTACCTCTAGACCTCTCTTTACCAGGGAGCAGCCTCCTCTCTCTTCAGCAGCATCTTCAGAAGAAAGCAGAGCTGTTTTCCAGTCTGCTCCCTGTGCAGAATAGGGAAGAACAAAGATCACACCACCCTGGGAAGTGCCCAGGGTACCTGTTTCCTTTCCTGTACTTGGCTCTAATGGGGTAAGAGTTTATTTGCCCCATTTGTACTCCTGGTCAGAAGATCTGTCAGCAGAGCGCTTGGAATGATCTCTCCCTCACTTGCTTCAGTGAAGCAAGCTCATTAATTTAAATAATTTTTTTAAGGTTTTTGAGAATTCACTCATTCTAATTAGTGTCCAGACCTGATGGGGTAGAAACCTCCAGCTCAGGAGCAGCAGGGCATGTGTGTGTGTGTATACATATTTCTACATTTATATGTATAGGACATGCTTATGCAAATTCTGTCTCCCATTCTTCCTAAATCTGGCATTTTAGACATCTCCCAAGAATGGCAGCAGCAATGTGGAGATGGCCACTCACCATTTGAAAGCATCAAATCACTTGCAGGCACTGCCAAGGCCTCTTCTGAAGAAAAAACAAGCCTTTAGGCCCTCCTTGCTCCAGAGTCAGAGGAAGCAGCACCAGCAGACACCCAGGGGCCATAGCCCCAGCCAAGATAAATGGGCAGCACCATGCCTGGGCAGGCCCCTCCTGCAGTGCCTGTTATGGCAAGTATTTATGAAATTGTATGCTGAGCTGTTTTATAACAGCTAATCACAGGCATAACACAATTAGGAGATAAGCCTTATAATGCAGAACATTATGTATAAGGGTTTCTACATACATTTATAGCACCTGTTTCAGCATGCCTTCAGACAGAGACTTCTCATGTAAAAGAAATATACTGTACTCTGGCAATTTATTCTGATACTTGATTAGGGAAACATTGCTTTATGAATTCTAAGTCATGACATTTTCACTAATCTTTTCATTTCAACAGCACAGAAAGGAATGTCTTTCATATTTCCATACTTGTCATTTTCAAGCTGAGTATATTATCTGCTCGTCTCTGGATTTCCTTGATAGCTCTTAAAAAAACTAAACCAGACCACCACAGTCTGTGAAACTTATGTGTGGCTTACTCAGAGAGCTGTACATCATTCCAATGATGAACAAATGTAGAAACAAGCTCTCATCTTTATTCAAAAGTATGTCAAATAAATAAAAAACCCAGATTGCTATCTGTTATTTCTCTTCAATGAGACTGCTGCTTGAAAGGTTGCAAGCTATAATGATTTTACTTTTGCAGAAGGCCATGCATTAAACTTCTCATACTGCCTTGCAGAGATCCAATAGAGTCTGCTTGTTGTCAGATTTCCTGAACTTGCTCTTCTGCCCTGCCACCCAGTGCAACAGCACACCAGTCTGCCCCTGAGAGACCTTACACTGCCATCCTTGCAGCACCCCTCCTTCTGATCCCCAGCCCAAGAAGCATTTTAACACCTAAGCAAATAGTCAGGAACTCCTCAGCAGTAGTTTCCAAGTTAAAGATTTAATTTTGTGTTGCTTGTCAGGTCCCTCAGCAGCATGTGTTCTTGTCCCCTGACAGTTTTACCTGGGACTGCCCTCTAACCACTGAGCATCATATGGACCTATAACCTAGAACACAACCCATAGATCCCTGAGGGGATAAAACTCGACCTGAAGATGTGACCTGGGAGTGCACTGCTGCTCACAGTGCCTGCTCTAGGTTTTTTGAAGGGGCCAAGCTACAGCCAGCACAGAACAGGGGCCTTGAAAGATTCATAGCACACTGCTTCAGCCTATGAATCTATTCCCAAGACATCATCCCACCTGCTAATGTAGAAAGAGCCTCTGCTATCATTAACTAAAACAATTGTGCCTTTTGTTCTGCCATAATACACACCTACAGCAGCCTTAATTATATACTCAGACTCAACCTGTCTTTGGAATTTGCTTTCCCAATAGCTGTCATGCTCCAACACTTGTCAGTTGACTCAGATAACAAAATATTACTCTGATATTCACAGTACAACTTAGAAATTCCCTACACAAACTACAGGGAATTCTGCCAGTTCTGAGATAAATTAACTGCTTATCAAAGGCAAAACTGACAAGGGTTGTTGGTTTGGTTTTTATTTATTTTTTTTTTTTGCATGAATCCATGGTTTATTACTTCCTAGCCCCGTAACGCTACTTAGCTTTTTCATGATCCATGCATGAAGACATTTAGATATATCACCTCGGATTAATAACAACACAATTACAACCACTTAATGTGTTTAAGGGAACAGTCCCAGCTTAATTTCCGGTAGAAGCATGCTCTGCTAGCAAGGCAAGAACCATCAGCCTGTGCTGAAACCTTCCTTTAGCTGCTTATCCAGAAACTTCCCTGCCCACCAGCACCAGGACGAGAGCTTAGTCCCTGATCGCAGCTCCTCAGGGCCAAGTCCACATGGCTCCTTTCAGTGTTTGACTGCAGCTCTTCCATTTCTCACACCCAAATCAATACCACCACAGCTCCTCTTCCTGATGTTATGCCAGTCTCTGTCAGAGCACCCTTCTTTTTCCTCATGAAATCAGCCTACTAGGTCACATATTCGAGGTTATCTTCTAAAAAGCCCCAAATTGAGCCTAGCAGCAATTGAGTCCCAAGCCCCAGCGTTTTCTCAGGACTTAAATGCCAAAGCATTTTGGCTACCATGCCCCTGGAAAAAAAATTTACTCCAGAAACCTTGTGGGCACAAGCATGGCAAGACCTCTTGGCCTGAAGGATGTAAGAAAGCTACCAGAAGGTTACCAAAATCACCCCTACACATACAGCAGCCCAGGCTTGTGCTCAACAGCCTCCCTACAACAGAGAAAGTGGTATCCCACCACTAAATAACCCATTCTTCTCTGCCACACACAGTCCATTATCCTTCCAACCCATTTCCAAACCTCTCTTTCTGGGGTGTGTGTGGGGAGAAGTATAATGTTTCCAACATGGAACAAAAGGGTGGGCATATTTCAGTGACAGAGCAGAATTGATACTGCCCACACAACCTGGGGTTTGGAAATAATGTATTTATAGAAGTACATTAAGACCAATTTAGAAAAGGTTGATTAGATAAAGTAATGCTCATTCAGGCAAGCCTAAACAATTTTCTTATTTCATTGAATCAGCAATAATGTACTCCTACAAATGTAATAAATATATATCTAATCACCTCCTTCTTCAGTGACTTCTCCCCTTGTTCCTTTCGGTTGGCAGCATTTGGTTGGGTTGTTCTCAGAAAGGGAAAAAAAACCCAGTAACTCATTTATAAAAGCTTCCCTTCCTGGTAATTTTATTTTATCTCTGTAGCATAAGGCAATCTAGCAGAAGCAAACATTGTTTACTTGTTAATACCAAGACAGAACTCTTAAAGAGAGTCGATGAGACCACAGAGGAAAACTATTGTTTTCTTTGTTATTCTGCTGGAAGACCTGTAGTAACATGTCAGACATTGGTAGAGTCTTTTGGGGAAAATACAAATAGTTCCTCTCTTTTCATCCATATGTATGGGGAATAGTGCTGGTCTACAAGCACGGGAAGATTTTGTGTTGCTGTTCCAGCTACATCTTCTCACACCATAAGAACACCTGCTTCAAAGAAAAAATCACTGCAATTTCTAATTCAGAAATCAAAGTATTTTTAAAATCCTGACTCTTTGATTGTGTTACTGGATCTACTGATTACCACAAGGTACATCTCAAGAGATACAGAGCACTAACTGCAGACCAGGCTTCTGTGCCTGAGTCCCAGCACCCCATGGCTCCTGGGTGAGCCCCAAACCCAGGATCCAACCCACTGGCACTCAGAGGAAATGAGAAATTGAGGGGCTGCAAGCAACTGAGGGTCGTAGCCAAACATATGCATACAAAACCCTTTTGGTTTTGTTGGTGACAGTATCTGTTATTAGGACATTAGGCTGCTTACCTGTGGGTTTCATGGCTTTCCGTCTTAGGAATGCCTTCAGCCCACCACCACATTTGGATCTCAGACTCCCTCCTAGCCTCTCCCTTCCCGCTTTAACCTCTCCATTATTTGCCTCTAGCTTTAGGAGGAATTAATATTTCTTTAAAACAACCTGGGGGGAAGAATTGTCTTTGTCACCTCCTTTCTATGCAAGGATTTGCCATTGAGATATGAGGGCACATATATGTTCCTGCAACAATTTCACAAAAGATAGACATGGGGAAATTTCTGCTGCTGGGCAGAATTTTTGCAGCTGTGTTTGTGCCCAAACTAAATTCCCAAGCATACATTCTGTAAAAAGCCTCTATCAACCACCAGCACAGAGAATTGATTCATCAAGTATCCTCCTTATGAAGAGAAACATTTTTTTATCCCACGCTACAAATACAAATTTAATCAAGGATACTGCTTAAGCAGGCTTTTTATTTTCCATAACCAAATCCAGCAAATTTCTCTGGATCACTTTTGATTCAGCGAGGGATGTTATTGGGCTGCTACCAGAGCTCATTCCCTCCTACCCAGAAAATGGCAACATTTGGCCTCTAAAACTAAAAAAGTTTCCAATTTAGCATCCTTTCCAAACAATAATCTACTCCAGTGAGATGCTAGGTAAAAACTTTCAAAGCCAGAACTGGGTTTTTAAAAGTCCTGTGTGTACAGTTGTAAAAGACCAATCTTTAACAATTTGGTGAGCAACATTCAAATCACTCCCAGTACCATTAACTGTATTGGAAAGTCCTACATTTAAGCAAGAAATGTGTGTGGGGTTTTGTTTTATGTGGTAAGTGTAAGT
The DNA here is from genome assembly GCA_013389925.1 of Aegithalos caudatus. Classification (NCBI taxonomy): domain Eukaryota; kingdom Metazoa; phylum Chordata; class Aves; order Passeriformes; family Aegithalidae; genus Aegithalos; species Aegithalos caudatus. The sequence continues at coordinate 415,303 of WEIU01011284.1, read as the reverse complement.
GCCCAGTCTTTCCTGGGGACTTAATAAATGCTCTTAGAAAACCAGGAATGATTAAAGCCTCACCATTAGCTTCAATGAGATGAAGGTTTTACTCTGTATCTTTCACTTACGTGCCTGATATAGGTTTAGAAACCTAACTTTAATTTGCTTCTCTTGGAAATCTAACCCTAAAAAATTCAAAACAACCAACAAGGGCTTAATGATGAAAACAAAATTAGTCAGATGTGCATAGCTGTACAGCACTACAAACAGCTGAGCAGCTACTTCTAAGGAGTCACCATGAAAGTCTGGAAGGTGATTTGCTGGTTTAAGGCCTGCACTACAATTTTGATTGACTCAGGATTAATTTTGATCAAAACTGAATTGAAAACAGATGAACATTTACATTTTTTTGCACTACAGCCAACACCCAAAGCAAGGAGTACTCATCCTGAATGTGGTATGGATGTGGCTCAAAGACCCCACTTGTGGTATCTCAGCAACAATGGAAATAGCCTGTTCCTTTATTTGTCCAGCAATGAAAAGAAGGGAAGTAAACAAAATCCTACAGATAAGAGGAAAAGTTCAGCTGATCCTCCAACTCCAGCCCCAGAATGATTACCATTGAAAAGGCCTGGATGTATTTCCTTTACATAGTTGTATCATTTTTCTGAACCACCCCTGGTAAGCTTTTCTCCACTACATGCACTTTACATCCTTAGGGGAATACCCTTTCCTTGATGTTTTCCCCTTGAGCATCATCCCATCCTGAGCAACAATGCTCAGCATGCCTACCCTCAATGTCACCAGGACAAAAGTCAGCTATGGTACTCACAGGCAAGGAGCCACTGCAGACAGCAAAATAATCCACAGTGAGAGAGAATAAAAGTCACGATGAAAAAGTGTGAAACCTTTGCTGGAGAGAGCCAAAAGAACTTTCCACAGAGAAAACTAGGGAAAAAAATTAAGCAGAGAAGAAAAAGAACGTAGGGCCAGGAACTTGCTGGCAGTGCTGTTCTCTAGACTTCTACTGGCCTCTGTCAGGCAAATTAAGATATTTCTGCTTACTACCTAGCTTTTTACCCCTGCTTTTTAAGGATTCTATTACAATAATAACCCTGAAATACCTTGCAGCACTCGCTCTCACATGCATGCACAGATTAGGTCTAATATAATGCACTTCCCATTACTGAGAGAAGGTGTGAGTGCACCTGCTCCACATTGCTTCAGGCAGACAATTGCCCTGTCCTAACCCCTTCTGCAGCCAACATAGCAAGCAATTTATCACCATCATCTAACTTCATTCACTTCCCTGCTGAGTGACAGCCATCAAAAGTCTCATTATTGGCATGCTACTAGGTGGCAAGGCAATCACATCACCTAACAAGGTCTTAAAGAGGACACAAACTTCCCAAATCCCATTACCTAGGGGCCCTCCCTCCCCCAAGATGAAGATTTGAGCGTGTTTGTGCCACAGATGTCAAATACATTTCTGACCCTTTTTAATCTTTCAACCTTGCTTCCAGGTGAATGAAGCAGGAGAGTCCTCCCGTAGATGCACGGATTTGCTTCATGGAGTTTAAAACCATCAACAGTTGAATTTGCTGGATGTTTTCAAGGCAAATCCACTTACTTGACTAATAAGTAAGCCTTCTGGGCAGGGAAAAGTCATGCAGAGATTTATCCTTGGCAACTCCAGCACAGTGCTAGGAGTGTGTTTCTCTACAATGCAGGAGAACTATTGTATATTTGAACCTATTACTGGAAGCAAAGACAAAACCCTTCCAAAACTACCTATTCCAATAATTTCTGTGAGTGAAATGGCAAGGGACTTGTGGTAATGGAAATCACAAAATCTGAAATAAGATTAATAATGACAACAATGATGATCAGCAGTCTGTAACACATCATGGGGCAATGCCACCAAGTCTGGTGAGGCAGTGGCCGCTGCCAGCCACTGCTAAGCACGAGTCCTTCTGGGTTCACTGCATGGCTCTGCTGCAGCCATGTCAGGCTGAAACACCACCTGCAGATTCCTCCTGACTCCTCCATGGTAGGACCTGGAAGGGCTGTGCTTTTTAACAGCTCTACACCAGGGAGAGACAAGACAGAGATAATAAACCAAAGCAAACAAATTCAAGACATCAGTTTTTGGCCAGCTCCCATGAGTGCAATGCAGTGAGAAAGGCTGGCTTAGTCCCTTGAGCCTATGTAGTTCTGCTCCCAGTCTGAATGCCAATATATATCTGAATCACACTTGCATTGAACAGGGTCCTGCTGAGTAGGTCAGACCTCCTGGCCTTTAGCATACCCTTCTTTACAGGACAAATCTGCCTTTGATAAAAATACACTTACATTTCAGGAGGAGCAAGCAGACATGCCTGCATCTCAAGGCAAACTGCAGTTTGTATGCATCCTGTACATCTCCAAGCATCAGAACACAGACTTACTGATGATTTCACTTACTATCACAAACTCTTTTTATGCTGTTCACATGTGGGAAGATGTGAGCAACTATCCCATGAACATGAGAGCAGCAACTGTTCTCTGCCATGGGATGGAAAAACTCCCCCCTGCCTTTGGCACCAGAAATGTGCATCCTGGTATCTTTGGTATCCAAGGGAGAGCTGCTGAAGCCTTTTCATGCAGGAACTATTTAAAAATATTTTTATTTTTCTCTCTGCTTTGTTTTCCTTTGTGTTTAGATGGGAGTAGTCTGGTGCACTATGCTGACTCCCCAAAGCAAAAGTATCACTTTCAAACTTGAGGCCTCATAATGCAGCTAGTCTAATGGAAGAGGAAAAAAACACCTTTTCTTTTTTTTTTTTTTCAGTGTTCATTTCACCGTCAGGATTCTTCCCTTTGAAAATCAGAATACCCAAACAAATGCACAAGTGTACATACATATGCACGTGTTAAAAAATATGTAACATATACCACTCCTTTCCCATTCAAGATGTTAAGTTACATATTTCTGTATCCCACTGTGCTGGAAGAGGAAAAGATTTTGTTTCCTGCTTTTTGCTCCTGGTTTTGCTGTGACAAGAAACTCAGATCAGCAATTTTTCATGATGCAACACATGGAAAAAAGGACTGACTTAGCACAGAAGGGCTTTCCATGTGTGGGAAAGGCAGGCATAAATGGTCTCCAACATGGTCTCTGTAAAATTGCTAGACCTTTATTAAATAGTTACTAGAACCCATGAGTTTATTTTGCCAAGAGAAACAATGGGCACTGGGGGAACTTGGACACAATCCAGTTACTCATCATCTGGATTCCTTTACAGCAAAGCAGCCTGATGCACCTATAATTATGGTCGCTAAAAACTTTACACTGGAAGCTATTTTTTTCTAAATGATCTTTCCTCTAAGAATTGCTATATAATTAACCTGTTTAAGTAATTCCCACTTCTTGTACAAAGCTTAGGTATTTCCATTCTGCAAAAGGTTATCTTAGTCAAAGTTATGAAAAGAATTTTAAAAGGTTCTAATTCCATTCAGAAACATTCATGGAAAACACTTAGTAGTTGCTGTAATAATTATGTCTACAGCATTAAGCCTTGCTGATGATGCATGTACTTCATATACCCTCAAAACATTTAGTTACTTTCTTCCCATACAGCAACATGGCTGCCTCTTTAGGCTAATTTATAACAGCATCTGGGACTTTTGGTTGAAATTCCTCTGGGGAACAGATCAGAAGGGAGAATGAGACAAGGACTGAAACAAAGCCAGATCATAAGAACAGCTTATAAGGCATAAATTAACCTTTTTTCTTCACAAAAAGCACAACATCCTCCAATTGCTACAACTGGCCATCAAACTGCAGCATGTACTAGGGCAAATTAATGATTTTTTATTTTTGTGCAAGCCTGTTAATGAAGTTCACTCCTTTTGTTATCCAAGGTGATCTAAACTGAGACTGGTAGGTTTTTCTCCCTTAGTCCGGAGAAGTTTCCTGCCAGTTGGGCCTGCAGAAATGTCCAAGAGAACAGAAGACAGGAATCTACCAGGTCTTGACCTCAGGTCTAGGGTCAAGAGAAATCCCTCTCTTCTATCCACAGCAGTAAATCCACAGCACACCTGCAGAGCACTGCTGCACAATACCTGTTTATCAACCAGGTATCCATATTTAGATCTTCATCTCCTTGCCTAGTTATGAAATATTATTCAGAGGTCATATCTTAAATATGTACCAGATAGCTTTGCAGACACACACACACACACACACACCTAAACACACATCCATCCATAGCCCAAATGTGCTGGGATATTTTTATAGGGTTTTTTTGTGGGCTGTTTTGGTGGGGTTTTTTCAAGGATATTCAAAGTTCAGCTTCTGCCAACTCGGTTTTTGATCTCCTCTTTTTTAAAAAAATCAAACTGCATTTCAACTACAGATCATCTCTACAGGAGTCAGTTCTTATTATCAGTGGACTTCTTAATTAATGTTCACCCTGTCTTTTTCTGTTGCTATACTGAATTTGAGTGCATATGGCTTAATAGACACACCAGATGCTGCTTCCCTAGGTTGTTTAGGAGCTAATGCTTCATCATTTGAAGGTTTCTAAAAAAAAAGAGAGGCTCGTTATTTAGTAGATTAGCCATCAATTCAGAAGAGGAGACAACCTGGAGGAACTACCTTGCCTGGCTGGAAACTGAAGTCCAGACCTTAGGAGGGGCTGTGCTGCTGCTTCACTGGAGAAGGAAGTGGGCAGCCTGGGCGCCTTACTTTTTTCAAAACCTACTGACAGTGAAATAATGTCTTCCAGAAACAGCATCATTTCCTCCCCCCCTTCTCCAACCATGTAAGGGCTGAATCCAATGGACTCTTGACTTCTTCCAAGGCTGGAGACTTTTTCTGCTCCAGCCATTTACTTCCCATTTCACCCTCCCTTATGCTTTGGAAGGTGAATAGAGATATAAAACCACCGCCTGTAACAGCTGCCTTGCCACCCACAGAGATACCAGCAGTCAGCCAGCAATGACATCTCAGGCATTTGACAGATTGAATCACTGAGTATGGTGATACCTATCCCCAACTCTCCTCCCCCCGCCCCAAACAGGTCAGGTAGAAATGTAAGCAATTCTTGCTCTCTGTTACTGATAATCCCAGAAATATTTCCCATGTGTCACTTTAAATGTGTGAGGTCACATGTATTCTTTTAGGAAGTAGACAGCCAGGAGTCCAAATATCTCTGGCTGCAAGAAAGAGAGGTGATGTAGTAAACCACGTGAATGAAGGGTTAAAGTTTATAATATGTTTTATAAACCAGAGTTACATTGGTAAATACATATAGTGCAATCTAGGCACCAGAAAAACTCCTGCAGTACATGCTGGTGGATGTGGTTTTAAGAATGCACTCAGACAACCTACTTGTGAAATGCATTGAAACATCAACAGCCTTTGTAGCATCTTTAGACTGAGCCAACTCTAAGCAATTTTTATGTCTAAGAAGATAAATATGGATGATCTGACAAATCTACATCCAATGTTGTCATAGACTACAACTACAATACAGTGTCATTGCAAATACTATCAATAACCTTTTTTGGGTAAAAAAAGGAGAAAAAAAAGAAAAAATGGAACTAAAGAACCCCAAAGCCAGCTCCCCCATCCCATACTGAATCCCAAAAATCCCAGCCACAGCCCAATGACTTGCTACATCATGGTTACTGGCAGCAGGATGCTGACATTCCTAATATCAGAAGCTGCTCAGGCTGCTCCCCAAAAGGAGAGAGCTTTTCTCTGTCTCTCCCAGTCTTTTAGAAAGCCTCAGCATACCTGGAGGAGCTGGTAGGGATGGGCTGCAAAGACACACTGTGAGACTGCTGACTGTTAATGCTTCCCATTACAAGCAGGTGACATGGCCCCCAAGAGCAGAGGCCTAAGTTCTGCACATGCACAATTTCTCTGTAAAAACCTCCTTTTGGCATGCTGGCAGCAGTTCGTAATTATGAATTCATGGTTCACAATTATGGTTCATAATTCTTCCAAAATGGAGAGGCTGGTGATACAGGGATCTACAGAAAGAGCTGAATCAGCATTTGCCTTGATTTTCCTTCATTTCACGAGGAGCCTCCATATGGAGAAAGTCTAAACTTCAGCTTTTTGTTTCCAAATGAGTTTAAACCATACCTCCAGTTTATTTGGAGCAGGTGGTGCAATAAAAATGCTAAAATGAGTTTATGGACAGGATTATATGACTTAGTGCTTCTGGCAGACAAGGACTAGCACGACAACAGTGGAAGTCCTCTCTGCTCTTCAGTCCTCTGCTTTCTAAGCTTTCTTGCTCAAGCCAGAAGAGAAGTACTAACTCTTAACCTTTAGGACAAGCCAGCCATCTCCTGGCCCTTGTTGCCAGGCTCTGCAGCCAAGGCAGAAGCCTGTGCTGGAGCATTTGTTCACTCCCTCCCAGCAAGTGAGGGTTTCACCCACCCAAATGCTCATCGCCTGCATCAGGCAGCCCGTGGCACAAATGGGTTGTCCTCGAAAGACCAGAGCTCATTACTCCACATGAGCACACCAGGCTCCAGTCTCTCTCTGGAGAGTGTTAAATATAAGCTGCTTTAGACTTCAGCTTCTGGAAACATGACATGCTGACAACAACATGAAGAGAGACAAGAAATTTGTGCAAAAATAGCTTACTGCAGCCCAGCCAACCCCCAACATATTTTGCCTCTCCAGTCCTATCACACAGGAATCTTAATTTTTAAAAGGCAAAAATTAAAACTAGCTAAGAGAAAAGGACACACAGAGCCTTGAGGCTTACAATGGTGGAAATACAGAGGGGAGAAAACATGATAAAGTCTTAACAAAACATACACTGGTCCTGAAGAGGTCCCTAGGCATCCTTCACACAGGCCAGGACAAACCTTTCAATGACTGGTTATGACTTTCAAAATATGCTTTCAAATAGATAAGGCTTAACATTCCCACCCCCAACTCAAGAGCAACTGGGGTAATTTCCCAAGCCTCACTAATGCCAGCTGATTAAGGGCCACAGCCTTAACTAACAGCTACCTAGAGCTTGATCCCTGCAGCCTCATTTAGCCACTCAAATTACCTCAGCTGCAATCCTCTGGGTACCGCATCAGTCAGGAGGAGGCATCATCTCAGGCCTCCAGTGCTCACAGAAAGGACTACTGTAATCAGAACTTCTGGGCACCTGCCTAACACTGATGGCAATTTCTGCCCAGAACCTTTTAAAGACAGCCCATCAAGCAACAGCACAGCTGCAGCTTGTCCCAAACTGCCTTCATCCAAGTTCAGGCACACCCTGGAGCCACAGGAGGCGAGACCATCTCCTCATGCTGTAGCCAACTCTCCTTCCAAGTGTGTTTCTCTGAAGGGTTGTCACAAGCTCTGCAAAGCTCCTGCAGTCCCAGCAAAGCCTCCTGCTGCTGCAGCACCTTGGCTGCCCGGCCATCTCTGGTGGGGTTGGTGTGTCACTGCACTGGTGCCTGGGATGGGCCCTGTGCATTTGCTGCATAAGATGGCATGTGCCACCTCTGCTGCCAGAGAAGGGAGATCTGACAACACAGTTTTACAGGGGGGGTTGGGGGCCTCGCTACATCCAGTCCATGGTATGAGTGCTTCATTGTGCTGGGATTGGAAGGCTGGCTGATGATTTACAGAAGACATGCAGTGGCCTTTGGCTCATTTACTATCTGGCTAGATAATAGTCAGCCTTTGATGTACAAACTCATTCAACAGATTATTCCTCCAAGGTGTCTTTCTACCTCTAGTGCAAATCAGCCCAGAGATAATGTCAGAAACATGAACATATGCTTCCTTTCAATCTGCTCCCTCAACGCTTCCTGATACACATCACCTCACAGTTCCCATCCCAGGAACATGTATGGATAGTGCCTCATGTATTGCATCAGCGAGGTATTTTCAGAGAATGAAGCTGTGCACAGGCATAGCTCAGGGGAGGAGAGCATGCACTCGTGCATGTGCATGAGAAACACTTATGTCTGAGAAGCAAAAGCAGAACAGCACTTAGAACAAGAAAAAATACTTCATCTTTTAAGTGCAGCCACCTAATCTTTTTTCTTTCAGGTCTGTAAGGCACAAGATCACATTGATAACACCATCTTATCAAGTCACCAACCAACACTATGGGGTGTTGTTGCTATTTTTTTATTCCCAGAGAAAAAAGAAGTCTCTTTAATGAAGCTGTTCAGCCTTATGTTTGAACAGCAAAAGCAGGAGCCGACCTCATCAGTGTTTAAAAGTTACAGGGGCTGAGAGTGTTTTCTCACTGTGCATCAATTCCAGCTCTTTGAACCAATTGCCACAGATTCCAGGAGCTTGCCCACACTACAATTTTCACACTTAGCAACTGTAAAATTGTTAAAGCGATATCTTTCCACACGGTTGCTCTGTTATTAGTGCTTAGTTTGGCATGCCACCTTAGTTACGGGCTTTAAATGCCACTTTCCGGGGTAACCTTGGCCATGAAATCGGAAAATCAGATCATTTTCTGGTCTGTTTTTTTCTTTTTCTCTGGATGAGATTAGATTTTGCTACGCCTGACTGACAAATCTCATTTGGGATTCCAGAGGAGGCTGAAGCCCTGACCTCCTTAAGAAGTAGGAGGCAAAGACGTCTCAAGCTACGATAAGAAAGAAAGAGCTAATTTCAACCTGTCACATAACAGGCAATTAGTAATTAATTTGCACTGAGAGACAAACATGCTTGCAAAATATGTTCAGAGAGTGCTTCCCTGTCAAGTCAGGGTGCTTAGTCTTATTTTAAAACGATGCTAAAACATAAGAGGTTCTCTTCTTTCTCTGTGTTATCTATGTCTGTTATATTTATCTCAGGAAAACAGAACTACGGGAGTTAGGGTATTTCTTTGAATATTTTAACTAAATGCAATGTAGAAGCAGCCCAACAGTGTTTTTAAGAATTTTAAGAATTTTAATCACATGTTTAAGTGATTATTTGACCTTTCTGTAGCTATAATCTTCTGACAGCTCATTATGTTCCAAGCACGTTATCTGTGCTAGATGCAATGTTACTTAAAAAGGATGACAAACTGCACATCAACCATAATGAACAACAGACAAATGTCAAAAAATTTCATTTCTAGTGTTTAGTCACGCTCCCATTGAAAGTTAACATCACATTAAATACTATTACGGAATATCATTCAAAATGACAGGGCAAAAGCTCATCTGCTCCATCAAGTAATATACTTTAAACTGCAGAACTTCAATGGTTGGTCCACAGAGCTGCAATAACTGATGATTATTGATGCTGCAGGACCACCCACTGACACCCTGAGACTTACTGTTGATTAACTAGGAATAAAAAAACCATATCAATTCAGCAGAGATGCCCTGTACTAAGATTTTAATTCTGGTTATTATTCTTAACACCCCCAAAGAAAAAAAGAAATCATTCAATATGCAGAGGCTGAAAATATTATAGATTAGAAGGATTAAAATACAAGGCACTCTAGAGAGACTGTAATCTTTGCCAGGAATTATTCTGAAAACCACATCTTCAGCTGGAAAGGCTGTAGTAAAATTCAAGTACCCCCAAGAAGCACGGGCTCACAGAGTTTACCTCCCCTCAGGAAAACTTCCTGGGACTCCATTCAAACTTTAGTCCAAATGCAAGCTGAGGAATCAATTGGAAAACTTACACATATGGACTTATTTCAGAGCTTTAAGCCCCAAGATGGCTTCTTCCCAAAGTTCTACTTCCAGCTCTTTGAACTGACTTTCACAGAAAGCTGTTTAAGACAGGTTTGCAGAGCTGGGAAAAAGGGATGGTCTGTCCCAGAGAGAAATTCAGGGGAACTGAGGGGAGGTTTTTCCAAGCAAGAATTAGCTTGCAATGGGAACCATCTCTCCAAACCCACCTTCAAAACCCCCACAAAGGTGACATGCCAATGTCATGATGGGAATGCCTGTTTTGTGCCTTTGCAACCTTGCTGACAGTTGGAGGCTGCTAAACTTTTCCACTGGTGCCAATTATCCCCAGGCACTTGAGGCAGGGTAAATGAGGCACACTGACAAGTGACAGTAATCGATTTTTCAGTATGCATTTTTTATATTTAGACAGGGAGTGCCAAGCTAATGAAATGAACTACTAAAGTACAAAAGTAGATTACAGCATGTCAAATAAGTCTGCAAAAAGCACCCATCTCAATGTCCTTCAGTCTTTCACTGCCACCCTGCCTTGCAACTACTGCTTGACTTTGACTTCAGTGGTCTTACCAAAGCAGGCACATAGGCAAGAGTTCCTTCAAACACAACCAAGAGTTCCTCCAAACCCAGTCAATCAGGCCAGGACCAGCCACTGCTGACAAGGTGACCGTAAAGAGCCCCACGGAACAGGGAGCATCAGTTCCAGAGACACCTCGATGAGGCAAAACCTCACAGACACATTACAGACAGACAACAACAGAAGACTTCCTCAGCCATGATCTGCCAATATTTAATGCCAGGAACCACAACAGCCATCAGTAACCCCCTCCATCATCTTGAGCAACAGTTCTGAAGTCAATAAATAAGCCAATGCTACTTAAAAAACCTGAAAGCCCTTTGTTTTAGTGGTTACGGCACAAAACGTAGACTTGGGGATTAAGGCTTAAGGACCTCCTCTCAAAAGTCTCTGCAAGTGTCACTAAATACAGATACATGAATAATAATATGGGTTAGTCTTTCTTGTCACTACCAAATCTCCGTGAATTTTGTGTCAAGGATCACATCACAACTCAGAGAGAAGCAGGAATTTGGAGACTTATTTCACATCATCACTGTCCAGCTCATGAATGCTCTATGTGATGCAAAACTATAACAATTTACTTTCTCATTAGACATTGACAGCTTTCCCTCAGACAAAAACCAGCTATGCCATGCTCCAAGCCCATCCCAGTGTTGATGTTCAAGCTGGGATACAGCTTGGCTTTCCTACCTATGTCACAGACCAGCACTTGTTTGGACAAAATATGAGCTTGCAGTTTCATATGCAGACCTTGCACAGAGGACATCCCTTATTGAACATAATTTATGGGCAAGGAATGAGACAGGGGAGTTTGTGAACCTTGTGGAGCCAACACCCCACTCTCCCAGATCTGCAGCAGGAAGCCAGGAGACGAACTTCTTCAGGCATTTGTTTCTTAAAAAGTAAAAGGTTTATTGGACTGTTATCCCAGTTAACAAACAGGATAAAGGATTTCCATACTGAAGATAAATGTCAGTAAATTCCATCATTACCAGCTATTTTGCTGCTTAAAGGACAATCACATGATTCAGACTCTCCAGGAAGAAGAATCTTTTCCAAGCTTGGTGCTCACATCTTTTTGATTTGTCTCCCCCTGACCGACTCACCCTACCTGCTTCCTGTGTGATTGAATATTAATAGCATGAAATTTCCTATTTAATGTGACAAAGTTCTTTATCTGTTGGCAGTCTTGTATTTGATCTTCATCTTTTCTGCTTATCCTATGTTTTTGTTATGAATAAAATAAAAATTAAAACGAGTAAGGTAATAAAATGAAATGAGATCATATAATGAATATCTTGGGCATTGCACATAGAAGGAAATTAGAAGGAATTCTATAGAGCTGCATTTTTATTCAACAGGATATTAACACACGTATGTGTCTTCAAGACCTAAATCAGAGCATCTTTTTATCACTTACAGTGACATAGGGGACTTGCAGGAGAAAGAGGATGTGGACAGTGTTGTAAATAAACTGTTCAGCTCCTCCAGCAATGGAAAATACAAACAGGTAATAAATACCAATTTGATAAAGCCCAAGTTTCTGCCTGTTCTCAGATCAGACATGGAAATCAAAGAAATCTTACTCTGGTATGGCGTGATGTTCATTCTTATTGCAATGCAGCAAGAGAAGTGTTGGGAGCAACTCTTACAGCATGGAAAGATGCAGTGATTTTGTCACTGTGGGGTTTGCTTTTAATCAAGAACTTTCCTCTATCTTTTTCATGACAGAATTTCTGCTAAAAAGAAAGGTTCAGTATTTCTATCATGAGGAGGATGAATTGCAAAGGAGAGATTTGCACAAAGGACTGCTATGTACAAAATGAATTTGTTTGAGGTCATCTTTCCCTCTTAGATCTGGAAAATGCTACAGTTGAGGGTAAAATTGATTTAAAGTTGTGATGCTTCATCTTTGCTCACAGCTTAACATTATCTTGGAGAGCAGAGACACGAGAAAGAGCCTGTCCTTCAGGTCTTCCCCCACAACACAGGCACTCTTCCTCCTGGGATCTACTATGTCCTTTTGCTCATTTCTGGCATCTCAAGGGATTCATCACAAGCAGAGCTGTATTCCTTCTCCTTCGCTTCCTTTCCTTTCTACAGAAATATTCCAGATCTTTTTCTTCAACTCTCCCTGCTTGTGTGAGAAATGCCACAACTCAATAAAGGCTTTATGCTCTCAAAACCAACCCTCACAGCTTGCAGCAAAGAGGGGTGTTAGCATTATTAGTCATATTGCTCTCCACCAAACATGTAAATGAATCCAATGGATAATAAAGGGCATTTTCTTATACTAAAGATGTTTGTAAAAATTTTGGAATCTGTAAGTCTCGGAAGTGTGTGAATTGTTGCAATCCATCATGCCTGGGGCTTTCAGGGCCAAGAGGTGATCCTCCTCTCAGCTGCAACTTAATAAGAACTTCAGGTTTTGGAAATGAATTACAATACTACTCACCATGGACCCACTATCTTTACCTTCAAAGAGACTCCGTAAAAAACGAACCAAGTAACTTGTACTTAACCTTTTTATCTACTGAACTTTTTATTTTAAAAGCTAATAAAACTAAAACTATGTGCTGCCTGTAGTACAGCACTGTATTTTCTTAGCATAATAAACAGCCTATTTTACAAGCTACATAATTTATGTATATGGTAAACCCAGCAGAGAAAACTTACCATGATTAATAAGTTTAACATTTTTACTTAGGTCACGTAGTCACTTTCGAAAGGCATCAATAAAATGTTTTAGAGTTAAATAACAAATCAGTCACTGACAAGATAAATCACTGTAATGGGCAACTACTTTCCAATTACACTTTATTTCTGCAGAAGTCATTTTGGGGAAACAGCATTAATTGCCATTTGGAATTGATAGGGCATTACCACCAGGCAGGGAGAGAGGCATCTCAGTTCAAAACTGTAAATGTCCTGTGTGATGCCAGCATGATACTTAAGTTGAAAATAAATCACAAGCAGCATGAAGATAGCAGGAGTAATAGTTCCCCCACTCCCCATAACAGATGACCTAAATAAATGAGAAACAATTCCATAAAAGGTAAAACGCTTCATCTTATTTTTTTCTTTTTTTTTTTAAACAAGCTATTCTTTCATCCAGTATCTCAGCTGCAGACTTTCTTTGACATTCATTGAGTGCAAATATGCAAAGGTATTAGTTACCTGCAATGTGCTTTCTTACTGATGCAGACTTTTTCCAAGGACAGGCAAAAATGCAGGAAATATCAACGGTTCCTGTGCAGTTACAGTTACAAGATGGCCAAAAGGAGCCAAACATTTCCAGAAAAAAAATTTATTGTATCAAAATAAACAAAAGAAGAAAAAAGCCAGGATTGGTAAAACAGATTTTTAAAAGATGTAAGTACCTACAGTTCTAGAAATTCCCATCGTCCTACAATTTGGAATGACTGGTTATTTAGACAATACAAGAGAGGGAGCTATTTTTGGGACAAACCTAACAGAAGACTGAAAACCATAAATTTCAAAATATATAAATTTTAAACACATAAGAAATCCCAACACATTAAAGAGAGAAATACAATTAGAGAACCCAAGTTCATTTGACTGTGCCCTCAAAACAGCACTTCCATTCTCCCATCAGTTTAAGTCAGAGATACCTAAGAATGTCTGGTACTTCCAGAGTATGACAGTGCCACATGGACAAAGTGTGGGGAATAGTGGATAGCCTTCTAGGCTGAAATCCAAGTCCTTTGTAGATGGTGACATCCATTTTTTAGTTTGACCCCATCTGCCAACAGAATACACCTGCACCACAGACTGGCAATCAGGCTGGTGATCATAGCTCAGGTCAGCACAGCTACCTGCTGTGGCTTACAAACTCTCAAACTCAAGCATCTCAAGAGGATTAGGAAAAGCTAAGGTTTTATTAACAAGTCATAAAATTCCCAGTTGCAAAGCATTGCTTTTTTGTCTGTTATACCCTTTTTAAATTATTGAAGCAAAGCAAATTTTTGGACTGCGCTAAAATCTGAGGAAGTTCAAACCGTTCCTTTCCCCGAGTTTTGATCTATAAATATTGTAAAATTCAGCATTAAGGACAGATAAAAAGCAATTAAATTCAGGTAGTTGTGGCTTTCCATAATGCAGTTAAGCAGAACTATCAATTCACCAATGCGGCATTGGGCAGCACCTGGAGGTCCTGCTGTACGAATTCCAAGGGGAATCATTAACTTGTCAGCATCCTGCTACAACACCAGAAGCCAGCATGGTGGATTGTCCTGGCTGGCCAGCACTGAAGGCATGCTCCACAAACAAGCCAGGCAGCTCTTCAGCAGCAAATCACCCATTTCCAAAGGAGCATCTGTGATGTATCATCCCAACAGCTGCCCTCGGGTCTCTCCACAGTCTTTCCACAATGCAGTGTTTCCAGAGCGATTTCACAGGCTGTTCATTTTCAATAAATATTAGCCACCCAGGCTGCACATGTTTGTGTGCTGCTGCATGGGGAGCACGTGCCTGAGTGCAGGTCAGACCATCTCCTAGGAGTTTCAGCAAATTCCAGGTTTACCTACTAATTGCAAACTTTGCTTTCCAACAGCTCATCCCCTTTCCCTTCCCGTCACTAATTCTTTCATGAATATAAACATCCAGGATGTGGCAGAAACGTTCTTGGATTCTCAGCTGATAGCTAGCATTAGTAAGGGCAAACAGATGGGTATGCAAAAACCAAGTGCCAAGAATACTATTATGTGTAACATACTAGTGCTGGTATGCCCCAGATAAATCTCTGTGCCATTTAGTATACTTTACCCCAAAAGATAATAAAATCTGGCTGAACTGACAAGAAGGTGGGAGACAAAAAAAAAAAAAAAAAAAAAAAAAAAAAAAAAAGACTTGCCCAAGGTCAGAAGCACTGCTTTAAATATCCCAGCTTCTACTCTTTATGCAGAGATGGATATGTTCACAGGACACTGCAATGCCTTCTGCAGATTTACATAAATCCTGTGCACCTCCGATTCAGTCCTCAGAAATCAGGCTGTGCATCTTCCTAAAAATGCACTTTCAAAAATACATTTGAGCCATAAGTCTCCAGAACAAGCCTGAACTTTCAGACAGAGATGTAATTTTGTCCCCAGTGCTGCCATTTGCAAGACTCACTTGAAATTAGTCTTCTCAACACTTATTTGGGCACCTACATAAGTCATCCAAGTAGAAAAAGCCTTTGTGCTCTCTCAACCTCTACCCACTTCAATACCAAGTTTGACCATCAGGGCAACTGTACAGGAACTGAAACATGGATATAGGTCTCTCAGACGAACTAATGTTTCATATTTTGCCCTGATGGCGATCAGTGTTTTTCTGAATACTTCAGCTATTTCTCCAGTGGCTTGTCACGAAGGTGAGAAAAGATCAGAAGGTTTTCTTTGTCCAAAACAGAACTACTTAATTTTTCTTTGATAAATAACTGCATTTCAGCATATTGAAACAATGTGTAAGTAAGCACATGAGGATCAGCCTCCTTCCCCTCCCCTTATTCACATAATCATTCCCCCTTCCCTAACCAGCCTGGCAGGGAACAAGGTAGCTTAGGTTCCGTTTAGTGAAAAGGGAGAACACTCCCACTTCTACAAAATTTAATGGACGAGGCTCTCTGAGTACCCAGTACAGGCTTTATCTGTTCAGACAGACAAAGCATCCGAGTACAGCCAGAGGAACCACCCCTCTGCCCAATGTGTGTTTCCAAAGCACAGAAATGACTAAGTACAGACAACATAAACCTCTACCCAGGTATTCAAAGAGCTCCCTGCAGAACACTGAAGTTATCTCCAAAGGCCTGAAACAAGCTCTTCAGCTCCATGAGCACTACAAAATACTGAGAAGTTTCCAAAATCTGGTTTGTGATTTTGAATTACCCTTCCTTGGTGTGCAGAGGGTACAACCTGGTAGAGGTAATTTCTAGCCAGAAAAGAATGTTTTATGGGCTGAAGTGGAAGACAGGCAAGATTTGCAGAAACTGGTAGCTATGTCTTTTAGAGGCCAACATAAGGACCTGAGAACAGCTCCAATTTTCTGATTATGGGGATTCTGCTTGCATTAGTAGACTGGTCATAAGGAAGAACCCTCCAGCTGGGATCCTGAAGAGCTCTCAAAGGTTCAGGTCCACTGTGATTTCTCTCAAAACACAGAGCATGAAGTTCAAATATATGAACAGATATAAGGCTCCAATTCCTTCTCAAAACACTACAAATTGTTGTACTACGCTTTCAGAACAAAGAGGATTATTACATCTAAGAGCAAAAAAAACCCCCAACCTACATCCATCCAGGAAGAAACTAATTACAATATGAAAAATAATATAATATCCTAACATGCTTTGGGCATTGAAATAGAAAATAAGCACACAGGGAAAAGAAGAATATGGTGATATCTGTGCTCTTGAGACTTATACATAATTTCCCTAAAGCAGGTTATTGGGAAAAGAAAGAGTAGTAGAGCACAGTAAGCATGAAAAAAATGAGGTAGAACAAAGGGTATTTCAAGGACACATTTTCTGAACACAATTTATAGTTGTATTGGTAGCACTGAAGCAATGGAAACAATTTCCACACTAACCTAGAAAAATCATGGTGTTTACACATCATGAAAACACTGTTTCTATTACTATCAGCAATACTGCAAGAAAGTAGATGTCCTATCTAAACTCAGTGATAGCCGTAACATTCCTATAACACTGTACTCTTATATGCTTAAAAACACTACTGGAGTGAACTAAATCCAGCCATGGGTACTCAAAATGTTTTAACAGGTAAAATGGTGTTCTAGCTTTATCCTTAGGTAGTGAGTTTATTCTGTTTTATAAAAGCTCCCTTACAAAACTTTCTTAACTCCCACCATATCAGCCACTATTTCTCATGCTTTTTTCCTAAAAGTCCTGAATTTTCAACCAAAAATATCTAAAAGGTAGCTTTCTACTGGTTTCTTAAGGTTACTTGAGACTGTCTCACTTCTTGTCCTAAAATTTCCTCCTCAAAATGTACTTCCATTTGGCTTGCAATCGTGGTTCAGCTCTCATACTCTCCCCTTCTCCTCTTTTTGCCCCTTCTTCTGCACAGAGAGACTCAAAAACCCTGAGAGGGAGAGCAAAAGCATGTCGCTGGAATAAGACTTAGAGTGTTTTCTAAGCATGACTGAATCAGACAGCCAAAGCAAAGAAGACTTGGTAGATCAGCATAGTAAGGTAAGTTCAGAACTAATGGGTAAGTTGATTGCTAAGGTCCAGCAACACAACCACCATTCACTTCCAACACATCAGCTCCCAAGTGCTTTCACCATAAAAACATCAAGTATTGACTTAAAGGAAGAGGTTGGGGACCGTCTCGGATATGGTCCTTCCAAGGTTGGTCTTTGTCCTGCAAGCCCATAGAAAACCAAAAAAACCCCCTCATATCACCTCTTTGGACAGCTTCATTGCCAGAACATGGAGCTGACTGCTGACAGAGCATCTAAGAGCAGGGCCATCAGGATGAAAACCCTTCTCAGCATTAAGGAGCAGGCCAAACTGTTAAAGCTGTAATTCACTGAGCTTGGGTGACAGCTCTCAAGGCTTCAGGAAGCCCTCACAGAAACACGACCTGGGATGGTGAATGTGTGATGATGAAAAACAGAAACCATCATTCCCCACTGTCTGCAAGATCAGTTCAACACAATTACCAGTTTGTTCTTTTGAGCAACATCAGACAGACAGCACAATGCTGCTCCAGATTAATTCACAGCAGTGCAAGAGCAACTAGGAAAGACCATGGCACAGAAATGGCCAGAAGCATCTGCTGGTTAGTCATGCCCTCTCCCACGAACACCACATTGCCCTGTGCTGCTCATGCCACAAGCATGGTTCCTCATCACCTTATGGTCCTCCTGCGCATCACTGAGCATTGCATGCTTCTCATTCTCCTCCATCCCAGAAGGATGCTTCAGCAAAACCTGCTGAGTTCCTCTTTGAATGATAATTTACTGCAGAGGATCTCTAGGTCACGTCACAACTCGCCTCAAAAAAGTCTAAGACTGATTTGGGCAGCCTCCAAGATCACTGAGGCATCCAGCATCCTTTGTTGTGAAAGACATGAAGAATTTAGGCATTTGAAACACTCTATACAGTAAACTGAATTTGGAGATTGAGGTCATTAAAGTCACAAATGCTTTTATCTAGTATTCTTGCTTAAATTAAAAAAAGGGTTTCTTTATCATAAGAAATTCCCTTTTTAAAGGGTTCTTCACACTGACATTTGCTGGCCATACCCTACTGCCTAAAATGCTTTTGGATACGTACAAAGAGATTGTTTTGGGAGCAAATCAGGATGCAACAGCATCAAAGCCTTTGCTCATATTTATTCCATGATTTCAGCCATGCCAGTTCAGTACAAGATCCAGCCACCAACAGTTTCTTCAGGGTTTCAAGTAAGCTCTGAATCTATTGAAAGTAAAGAACATCATTCTCTCAACATCCACTGGAAGCAACCACCTTAACTAACATGTTCAGGAAAACAAGAAAAGCAGAAACAACTTTAGGTACATGTTTTTGGGAAAACTTTGCAAACAACTCCCACCAAATAAAAGTCTGACAAGAGACAGGGTTCCAAGCTGATGAAATGCCTGCAGCTCCCCATCAGCTGCAGTGTGCCATCATGCAGGTGGTGCAGGAGAGTCTGTGCTGCAGACCTCTGGAACAGTCGGCATCTCCAGGGTTTGGCGTAGGTGAGCTTTGAGAACAGAGGTCAAAGACCACCTCTGCCCCAGTATAAAATCTTAAAGCTGGAATTTTCAATAAGGGAGGAGAGAAAGTGATCAAACATTCATATATCAGAGCTCAGGGAAGAGGTACATCTATAAAGAAATACTACCAGTTGTGTCAGGACTTGCACCTGCTGCAAAGAAAGGCCATACAGGATTGTTATAATTGACACATGCTCATCACTCCCTAAAATAATGATGTTTCATACTGTTATTCACAGGGAACAGAAAAACATTTCTAATCCAAGGCTAAACCAGTTAAGGCATATATGATACATGCCATATATGATACAAATTGGTATACTGACTGCTTGCAGAGTAACACCAACACTGAAATATATGAAGTGCACCTCAGTACATAAATAATAGTACTACAATTAGGAGGCAGCTTCCAGCTTCTCCAGGTTCTAATCTGGACTGAGTTTGGAGTTTCATGTACACAGCTTAAATAACTAATATAACAGATATCAAAAACCCTAAAATTTCCTTCTTGGCACATTACATAGGCATTAAGGCCTGTGCTCAGCTTAGAGGTGCATGTCCTCATTTAGAAAATTTCAGTTGCTCCCCATTGTTTTTAAAGCTGAATATTTGCTTTTGCACTTTTGTCATTTGATAATCTCAGTAAGGTAAACAAAAAAAAAAAAAAAAAAAAAAAAAAAAAAAAAAAAAAAAAAGAAGCATCAGCCTCAAGGTCTTCTACAACTTCTAAGTATTCAATTCACCTACACTGGCCTTGCAATGCCACATTTTCCACTACCACATTTGCTTTAGTTATTCCTTCATGGCTAGCTGCCTGACCATGGCAAAAGAATCTGCTATTTTCATGAGGCAGCACTAGCTGACAAAATAATTGACTCCTGGGAGCTACACAGATACAAAGACCCTTAATGTATTATTAGATATGATGTCATCTGTGAGGCACAATTTAATGACTATTTATCATGTATGAAACACTTTGTTTGGAAACATGCAGCATAATTTTTCATCTTCAGCCTACTGGACAAGATAAGAACTCACCAAGTGTATTGATCTTAAATAATTTACTACACCACGGGTAATATCTTAATTTGCTGGGAAGGAGAAGTGACAGAATGGCAGCGCTGGGGACTAACATTTGTTTTTTCCAATAGAGAATTCATTTAGTCTAGATAAAAGCAGTATTTATTCCCAAAACTCACCTCTATTACTTCAAGAATTCTCAGAGACAATTTACATGATAGTCTCTGATACAGACAGCAAGACTGATCTTCAGATGGGTATGGCTGTTTGCCCCTCTGATGAAAAAGAAATTAGACGCAAAGCACTGAGACGTTAAAGGCAAATGGGTTTCATTATACTAATCTCACCTCAGCTAGTAGTGCATTCAAGTCAGGAAACCTAACCCAGTTATTCCTGGAGCCACCCCCTAATTTAGAGCACTGAGAAATTGGTATCAACTGCAAAAGGTTTGTTTATATTTTACTGCCACTCTTGACAGGACTCTCATCTTCATCCTGTTTTGTATTTTACATTAAATGACCCATCCAAATCACAATCCGCATCCTTCTTTTTCTAATTAAGTTTGCAGGCTTCGCATTTCCCGTACAAAGCTTTAAAATGAAAACTAAAGGCTCAAAACCTGAGGCAAATCAAAGAATTCAACAAATAAGTAGGATTTAAAATTCATGATTTTCAAGCAAACCGCACAACTTCTGCATGCATACATTCACAATACTGCGATGCTGATAACTGCAAGAACCAACAACACACAGCCAATACTCTACACATTTCCTCATCTCTCCCTCTTTCCCCACTCTCCCAAATCTATACACAGCCATCATATGGTAATTACATCTTACATGTGGTCACTCTTGGCTTGAGACAAACTGGGACCTATCAGCTGGAAGTGAATGTCAACCCCCTAAAACCATGCAATTTCATAGGCTGCATTCTGTGAAACCACCAACATGAAAAGGTTAGGCGAGGAAAAGCCTCACAAGTTGCTAAATCCCAAGGATTTTCCCACAATTTTTTCCACAAATGGAAGGAATATGTAGTCTAAAACTTCTTCTTTTCCAAGATGAACCTATATTTAACATGTCTAAGCCTGTGTCTGGAGAAATATCTCTGACCAAGCATGGATGTTGCTGTCTCCCTTTTGGCTGGTTGACCCATACACCAACCCTTCCCCAGTCACTACATCATCCACCTTCCTCCAGGGAGACTGGGAAAACCCACTGAACTATGTGTTTACTGACCACTTTCGACAAATACTTCTCAATAATTTATCAGGTTTGTTCTACTAAGCACCACACATATTTTTAGGGATGCGAACATCTTCCCCTCCTGCCAACATCCCTTCGACCAGAGGAAAGATAATCCAGAGCATGGGTTAATGCAAAAACTGCAAGCTATATGCAACTCAGGCTTATTACATTTTCAGCATGAATTCTTTATGTCCCTAGTTAATAAGGTAGGCTTTCTTGAAGCAAATCAGCCTGTATTCAGTTCATTATTTCCATGAAAACAAAGAAAAAAGAAAATTACTGCTTTTGAAAACAGACCAGAAAATTCTGATCAGTCGAAGCCTGCAGAGAAGATAAACTAAAAGATATTTTTAAGTAATTATACACTGCACCTAGCAACCTCCTGGTTTTCAACACTCACTCTTGATTCTCCCATGTTATATCTTATTTCACCTCCAGCAAGATCCCGCAGTAGTGTATTATTCAAAGCAGTATCATGACTGTTGTTTCCAATGCACTAGGTGCATCTGGTTATTTTTGCAGACTCTTCTTTTTGCACAGACTCACGGTCATAATGGATAGCAACATCTCCCAAGGGAGTTTTCCAAGCCCTGTTAACAAATAAGATAACCTTCCCTTTCCACAAACTTACCAAGAAATAGGAAAATAGTTTCTACTTCAAGGCTGGTTTATTGCTGTGAAGACTGAAAAGGTTTGTCTATTTCTTTCAAGGTGAATGTCTCTTGGTGATGACTTGAAAGAACTGATTAAAGATAAATTAATGCACAGGATATGATTGATTTCTCTCCAAAAGGGTTGGTCTCAGAGACTGACCAGTTACCACTGGAAGGAGAACACCCAGTAAGTAAAAAGCTTCTTACGATCTTGCAAGCAACATGGTAATATTGCCCAAAGCTGAGGCACCAACAAAAATAGCTTCCTCCAAAAAGACTGACTTTTCCAAAGGTACAAACGGATACTTTCTCAACTCCAAGAAAAATTACAAGCAACATCTTCTATAAAAAAGCAAAGGACAGGGCATCCTCAAAGGCCCAAACCACACCCACACTCCTCATTCTCACATGTACCTGCAAAAAAGCTTGGAAAAAAAATCACATGCTTTATAATATAATCCATCCCTCATCCAACTCAAGTTGTCCCTTCCCTCCATCCCCCTCTGAGGTTCATATCATTAGGCACCCCTTCTCATCAGCTGGAAGACTGGAGTTTTCTCAGCTGCTTATGAGAGGGAGCCCAGATGCTGGGTCCTGCCATCCCACCCATCGGAGCCGCCCAGGATGCTGCTGGGAGCAGGAAGGGTGTTACATCTCCTTTCTTCCTGCACACATAAAACAAAACTGCCTGTTGCAAAAAAAAAACAAACAAAAAAAAAACAAAAAACCCAAAAAAACCCAAAAAACCAAGCAACNCCCACCAAAAAACAAAAGAGTCATTGATTCCACTTGCAAGGGATCCTGGTGACACTGTAAACCTGACCCCAAGGCAAAAGGCAATCTGCATCCAAGCTCATTAGCTCTTTCTGATGTGGTTAACACAGAAAAACTTCACCACCGGTGGGGGCATAGGAAGGGCTGTGGTGTTCAGAGAGGGGTTTAATTCACACCCTGATGCATCAGGGAGGAGGGAGAGGGGCAGTGGAAAGGCTAGGAATGAGTCGGGGGGGGCGTTTCAAGAAAAAGCAGAGCCTGGCACAAGATACCAGAGTGTGAGTGGGAGGGAATGAGAGCAGACATGTACTCGACAATTATAGCTGCATTTTGAGCAGCTCCAGCAAAATGCTGTGGTGTGTGTGACAGCAGAGAGAAGAGCCAGAGGCGCTGAGGAAGATGGGTTTTGTTCCACCTCAGATCTCAAGGGGGACAGGGGCAGGAGGCGGACACAGGAAGCCAAGGGAGGAGGTGAAAATGAAGAATCCTATTTTTGTACCTTTAGTGAGCTATGGGTAATTCACTTCAACATGCACTTGGTGCAGAGCTCTTCACACATCATCTGGGGGAGGAGCTGCATGGTCTCCACTCCTCTATCACCATCCCCAAAGCAGAAAACCTCCCTTAAGCATCACTCCTCTCTTGTGCCTCAGCAGCAGCTCCAGAAGCTCA
Organism: Aegithalos caudatus; assembly: GCA_013389925.1. Taxonomy (NCBI): domain Eukaryota; kingdom Metazoa; phylum Chordata; class Aves; order Passeriformes; family Aegithalidae; genus Aegithalos; species Aegithalos caudatus. The sequence goes on along the minus strand of WEIU01011284.1, from coordinate 391,967 downwards.
GCGGCTCCAGCAGCATCACAGCACTTTGTAGCCACTCTCCCCTCAGTTTTTTTCTTTCCAGCCCAGATTTCTTTACAGAAGAGGTCACCAGAATCAGCAGAAAACGTGCTGGTTGACAGAGGCCAAGCACCACAAAGCAACAGAACATTTGCCACAGATAATTTATCACAGCTACACAGTGGCACTGCTGAGAGAACGCACACACCGACTTTTGCAGTCTCTGTCTTTTGATTATTAAAAGGGCCAATTAGCACATAAATTGAGCTGTGAATACTGAAAGGGATTTGAAAACAGTAATAATTAAAGAGCAGGACAGTAACTGGGCTCATGAGCTGCCCCTCATCTTCCCTGGCCTGTTTGCCAAGCTGCTCACATATCGATGGAAGAAAAGCAGCAGTGCTCATTAACTGCACCGTGCTACTCAGGAGCATCCGTACCCTGCCAGCCCCATGCTTGCAAGTACACAGGCTCCCTGCCCCTTGCTGAGAGACACAGTATTTGTTTGCACTTCTCTAACTTCACACAGCACTGACTCCAAGAAAACTTCTCACCTCCACCCCCAAAACACCTTAGGATCCACAGATATTTCCTCATCTCAGCTAGATGGTGGGGCCAAACCCTGAAAAGGAAGGAGTGATAATGCCAGAGAGAGGAAAAATGCCAAAGCTCAGCACCCCACCCGGCTTTCCCTGTGTCAGCCACTGACTAATGAGGAGTATCTAATGGCAAACGATGTTCTCAGTCCTTAAGCTGCTCCCCAAGGAAACTGTCAGCATCTTTTATTTACAGACTGACGACAATCCCTAGGGAAAACAATGCCGACTCCTACGTGGAGCATGGGAAATGTATATCTTTTTAATCACCGCAGCACTGATTCATCTTCAAGGCTGGCGCAGTTTCCGCTCTTTGTTGCTCTGAAGCGACTGCAGTGATACAGCTCCCCTGTGAGTACCACTGCCTCTCAACTACAATATTTACTATTAGGATGGCTAAATACACTCACTGACGTGCAGGCAGCTCCATCCTGACTCCCAGGGCAAGGTCCCCTCAGCTCTCCTATACAAGGAGGTTTAGCAAGGAAGGGAGAAAGAAAATGGACCCACTGTGCACCGAGTATAAATGATGACAGGGCCACAAAAGTTCAATGAAATAAAGAAGTCACCAAGATTTCCATGCATATTTCATATATATAAATTAAAACACTGATCAAGCAATGTTCTCCCTTCCTCATGTGAAACCTACCAGTTTGATTACTTGCTATGAAAACTTCCTTTGGCTTAAAAGAGGAAAAACTAAAATACCACAGGAAAAAAAAAAGACTGGAACTTATTTAGGAATAAACATTTGTAATCATGAAAACAAACAATGGCATATTTCTACTCCATTTAGCACTGCGTGATACCTCTGTGTGCCAGGCTGATGCAGCTACAAAGCTCCATCTCCCAATGCCTTGCAACCAGCAATGCCAAGTAGTGGCACTCATACATCCTCATTGACAAGATCAAAAAGCAAGACTCAGCCTGTTACACAGCCAAGTCCACCAAAACAGGAGCCAAAAACTCACAGGCAAGTTAAAAGAGAGTAAGACTCAAACCTATGAACTCTTTCAGACAGGCTGTAGACATCTAGAGCATAACAGAAAGGCTGGGTTTTTTTCTGCAGTCCTACAGAAAACACAGGGCAATTACTATCACGTATAGACTCTGCCACATCACTTTCCTGGTCACCTCTCATGTTAACAACTTTTAACAATAAAAGTAAGAGTCCATCAAATTCATGCAGGCAGTAAACAGCTTTGAAATTAGTGTGAGCCAAGTTCCCTTGAAGAGAGGTACATGCTTGAGAGAGACAATTACAGAGGAGCCAAGCAGATTTATATCAGCTGTTTTAGCATTAAATTTCTTCGGAGCTTTTAAAAACACTGAGACCTTATTAAAAACATGGTATTTTTATTTCACCAGATTAATGACAATTACAGTACTAAATTCAATCTGTAGTTTCAAACACCACCAACAAACACAGCTCTATCTAAGTATAATTAAAGAACTAGTCATCATTTGGGAGAAAATTTCTGGAGGCACACCAGCAAGCTTGATAAATGAAAGGAACTCACCCTCACATGGGAATTTGAGAATGTATATTTTATGATTTTTTTTCCTTTCTGTGTACAATGAAATATCTTGATAGCATTACATTATAAAACAGTTTAACTGAAGGAACCTAAGGCTCACAGCAGGATTCACTTCTACACGTTAATTAATTATCACTTATTGGAGACTTTGCGCTTGTATGTTTTGGCTGCAGAAATTGCAAGTCTGAGAGGTTTTCTCTAAACAGTAGATTGCCAGTTTTGCACTAAGTCAGGAAGAGCTTTTGTTTTCATTTTTACTTGAGGAGAAGAGATCTAGTCCTGTTGTCACAGAAGCATATTGCTTTTTAAGACACCGATCCACTTTCATGCTCTTTTCAAGAGAAGATTAAATATGTAGAAACATCATACACAGAGGCATGCTATTTTAAAGCAAACAGTGGAACATATATTCAGATCTGGTGCTTCACCAAAAGAGGAAAGGTCACAAATTACCTTTTATAGTAAGTCAGCAAAGAGCAGAATACTTAATCCAGCCTTGTCTAGGAAAGAAGATACAGATAGCTCAGTAGTACCATGTACTCTGTAGTGAAACTTCTACACTTTAAAGGTTTATTATTTCTCCAATAGCCTAAGACATAACAAATTAAATACTCATATATTGATGATGTTCTGCCTCTAGCTTTCCTAACCTAATTGGGAATATCCTGTAGACTGTAAGAACATCTAATGCAAAATGTAGTCAAGTGTTTGACTGAACTATAGTTGAAATCCTGGCCTACATATATGGAGAAAAAGCCCCCTCAACTGTAAATGACAAATCACATCACTGAAGCTATTGCCAGGAAAGCGAGTCACTTCAGATCAGCTAAAATACAGAAGACACATGCCTACACTCACTAATGAGAAGGAATAGCAGTCATGTATCTGCACAGGCATGCAGTTTAGAAAGTACACTACAAGATTGGGAAGCCTGATTTTCCACTGAATGATACATTATTTTGGCAATTCCTTTCTTTGTTTTGCTCCCCATTACCCAGTGAAGATAATGACATCCCCTAGGTACAACAGATATCTGATCTGGTGACAAAAGCCCTGGAAATTCCATCCCACAAAGGCAAGTATACAAGAAGCATAACTGAGATTGACTGCTCAGTCCTTTTTTCTTCATCATCACCCGTGAAACTCCCTTGTGTTTGAAGAAGTCACATGTTAGTGCTGCTAACATTTATGTTGTTGCTGTTTTACAGCCCAGGAAATCCTACATTTCCTTATTGCCTTTTACAAAACACAAACAAGCTATTTACAGCAGGACCTGATATTTTTTCCTTGAGAAATAAAGATTCAAAATAATTTCAAACTTGGTCATTTTAAAAGCATCTAGGAGATTTTAATTTCTTGATGCCATTAGAAAATTAACTATCAAAGCAGAGTCCAACATTTTAAAGATGGTAAACCTGAGTTTATGGGGTCATTTTCAGGAAATCACAGGTCAGTACCACCTAGCACCAGCACCACATCCTTCTTTAACAAGAAGACGTAAAACATTTATCAGACATAAATACAAGGAAAAGATACAACAGAGTATCCACAAGTGCCACATCAGTAGGTTGCTGGGTGTGCCATGTCCCAAACCTGCAGCTGCTCTGTGGGACAGACCTCCCCTCCTTTGGGCACATTCTCAGGTCTATGTGTTGTTTGCATGTTTAGGGACATCTGAAACAGAGGCAGGTTCTCAAGTGGCTGGTTTTAGCTGTGTGGCTAAAGCAAAGATGACAGGTTTTTTCCCTTCCCATGCATACTCTCTGATTTCATGGTTCTTTCTTTACTCATGGTGTTAGACAGTTGTGGCAATAAATAGCTTTTTCTTGCCTTCAGACTCACACACATATAGACCAGCTGCTCCAAAACAGAAATATAACTTTTTTCCTGGAAAAACTATGGCTTTTCTTACATTCTGGTACAGACTAAACAGCATTCTACTTTTTCCAACCAGTGCTCATGTCATGTAAACCTACGAAAAGGGAAAGGACAAGAGGGAGTGAAGCTCTTCTATTATTTATCAGCCACATAATCTAGTGCTTGCCCCCACAAGCTATTTCAGAGATCTATGGATGCAGCATCTGCAGAAGATTTTCTCTCATTAATACTTTCAACCAGCGTGATTTACAACACAACACTAAATTTACACACCGCTGAATGCTGCGAATTTTTGGGTTTGTCCTCAGAAATTATTCGAAAAATTAGATTCCTTTGCCTTTATGTCGTAACAGTGTGCTACAAAGTAGGATATACTGCACATTTACCAAAGCTCATAAGTTATTGATGTGACTCTAAAAGACTAAGCTGATAAAGCCATTCCACTTTTGGTGATTTACATAATTATACTTTAGGTACATTTTATTTATTATTCTGTTGCCTACAACCAACTTTTAAGGAAACGCTGTGTGTATTCCTTTTTAACTGGAAGCAAACAGAATTGCTCTACAAATGCAGTTTTACACAAGAGCAGAGGTCTCTTGACAAGAATCTCAACTACTTGTTTCAAAGCAGTGGGTAATAATCAGGAGAAAAAATAATACTCATCATCACCTCTTTACAGTCCTGTGGCTGCTCACTTGTTTATATCGCAACAGCATCTAAATCAAAGACCACAGACATATGCTAGTTGTTTGACAGATAAATGTAATTTGGGCACTTATCCACCTGCCTGTTCTTGCTAAAAAGCTGTTTCCCAACTGCCCCAGAAAGCCCCAGACACACCAGGGGTTCTCGCTTTCAAAGCGTGTGTTCCTTTTCTGTTATCTGACACAAACCAAACATTGTGTTCTGCATTCCACTGTGAAAATCGTGCCCTTGGAAATCCCCTCCATGCCAGCCAGGAGGAGGCAAGAAGAAAAGCAGTCACCTAAGCTGGTTCCTCCTAAAGAGAAAGTCAGGAGGGGAGAACAATGCACATACAAAACAAGAGGGGCAGAAGGGAAGTGAGTCAGGGTTGCCGGAAAATATTTATTTGCAGATTTGAACACAAAGGAATCTCAGGCATTCCTTGCCTGTGCAGTGGATTTATTGCTGCAGGCTATTTAAGGTAGAAATCTGCCATATTTATCCTCCAGCCATGTCAGTCCAAGTTACTCCCCCAGGACCCTGACAGCACAACATGCCCGGCTGTGCAAGGAGGCTACCCCATCTTACGTTAGAAAGGAAGTTCATGCCTAAATCCTTTCCAGAGCAGCAAGAGAGATGAGAGAAATTGCTAATGATCTTGAAGCAAGGACAGCAGAAACAGGAAGCCTGAGCCTCCTAGCTCCATCAGAATTGGTTTGTAGGACCTTTGGCAAGTCACCCAATTTTGTGTCTCAGTCATCCCTCCTAATATCTATCCATACACTTGAATACATGTGTGTACAGCTGCCAGAAGGCTGGAAAACTCTTCCAGAAGGCAGCTGAGATGAAATGTCAGAGCTTGAAAGCAACGAAACATGTCCAGGGACCTTTCAGACTAATATTATTCTTTTAGTATAATATATAATGAAAGAATAATATATTAATACTGAAAGACTAATATGTTCTTTCAGCAGAGAGGGATCACCATGTTTCCCAAGTGCTGCTCTGGAAGCTATGCCAGGCACCTTCAACACAGTAATTTCAGGACTGACCCAGACTCCCAAATGCTGGACAAAGAAGACAGCATGACCCCAGGGGCGAAAATGAGCAAGGATCAGATGAATCACTTCCCTGTGTAACTCCTCCTCCTGCATGACTCTTCTCTAATGGACACACTACTAGCTGAGGATGAGGTACTGCTGGTTTCTCGAACTGAGAAAGGCCAAAGCCTCTGCACCACAAACACACCTTGCAAGAGAAAGCCACAGCTTGCTAGACCTTCTGCAATCTGTCAGCCAGTGCTGGTACCCTGGAGCAGGGCGGGGACCCTGGCACTGCAAAGTAGCCAAGAGCACCTCATCTTTAGCCCTTCTGCTTGAAAGAGCCCTGCTACAAAGAGCCTTCCCTTCCAGAAACATCAGGGTGGGAATCAAGATGCTTGAGATCAGTGCTGGGGTATTGCAAGCAGCCACAGTACCATAGCAGCAACACAACTTCAGCACTTCATACCTGCAATTAAATACTGCTGATCATTAGCACTGAAAACACTACTGCTAAAAACAATTCACTACTCATGTTACTAGTGGTATCCCCAGTTTGGGGGCAGGTTGAAGATGTGCATTAATAAAATCATCTCGTATCTCCTATGGTCCTTCAGGTCTACGCCCAAGCAAGGCAGGAGTTAAACATTAAAATTATAGTACTTTTGACACTTGAAATATTTTCCAGCAGTATCAGAGTGCCCAGATAATTTATATATCACAAATATGATTTGGCAGGATTAAATTTGAAAATGATATATCAAGAATTTGTTATTGGAAGGGAAAACATTTGCAGCATACAACAGACCAACAGAAGAAAAGCCTGATTGCTGTGATGAATAATGCATATTGCCTATGGTACTAATTAACCTTGTACTCCAGTAAGATATTATGGAACAATAAGGCTAATCTGAATGTGGCCTGATGCTCTTCTCAATGGCACCTAGAAATCAGTCTTTGAAACATGTAAAATTTGAATTTGTTAAACCAGAAGCCTTCGCTCAATAAACTTTCAGGAGTACTTTTGTTTCCCTGTATTCACTGCCCATGATGTTTTCATGTACATACACAGCACAAAGCACTGAAGGTGACACCGTGACCAGAAATGTTCTAGCTTGGCTTTCCATGGGCCCTCACCCACCTGCCAGAAGCACCCCAGCAATAACATGGTGCCTCCCACTAAATTCCACAATGCACACTCAGTCCTACAGACAGAACTGCAGTGTGACTGTTGTGCTGCCTCTGCTTCTTCCCAACCAGGGTGCCAAAATACAGTAAGCTCACTGAAAATGAACACTACCACTTTAAGCTGGTGCTTTTATGCCTCCAACCTAAGAGCAAATGCCTCCACCTGAAAACATTTATTCTAGTTTGGGCTGGTTTTGCTTTTCTTGTAAAATACTCGTTTTCTTCTTAGCCCAGAGCTACACATGGTATTAAACACAGATGCCACATTAGAGCCATCGTGGTTTTAGTTGCGTGCACAGTGCCCACGAAATACAGCAAAATGACTTGCACATACCTGAATGACTGAAGACACAGAAGGAGTTATGCACATATATCTTGATAAACACTTTTTGTGTCAGTTTGTAGAGTCATGGAATCAAGTTTCCAGACAACACTGGCCAGTGTTTTACACACCAAGGTCTGATCTAGCATAGTCTTTTATTGGGAAAAAAACCAACAACAAACTAAGACTACATCCAAAACAAAACAAAACAAAAACAAACCAACCCAAAATAAACAGGAGAAAAGAAGAGGCCACCAAATCAAACAGTCCCACAATATTTTGGAAGGGCAAGATCTGGCAGAGGGCACTTCCCCCCATCTACCAGTGGACTTAACATGCTGCATTTCAGAGCCAGTGCATGACCCAGTGCCCAATGCCCATCAGGATGACACAACTCGTCAATGCCATTAGCCACACTCAGAGCTCAGTCAATAACAGACTCACACAACCATTTCACTAGTCCCCAAGCACCAGATTTCCATCTGGCAGCCATCCCACACACCCCAGAAAAAACACTCTAGGAGATGTCTGACCTGACTGCTGAGTACTGTGTTACTGATGCATCCAGGAGACAAGAGCCTGAAGACATCAGTGAAGAGGATGCCAAGTGCAGAGCTCTCGCTCAGTTGAGCATACAGCAGCACCTTAGGGAAGGCTTCCTATGATGCACCATGTCCTGCAGCCAGGCTCAAGGGTTGCTATGCCATTTTAAACTCATTAGAGTGAGAAGTGACTCAAAATTTCTTCCTTACTCTCTTCAATAGAGAAGAGTGCCAAAACAGCACTTTTGCCAGAGTCTCCCTGCATTAGATGAGAAAAAGACAACCACAAAATGCCAGAAACTGATATTTAGAAAGTTTGGACACGACCAGGATCAGACCACTTGCTGACAAACAGGTCTGAGTTACACCAATTATCATGAACTAAATTTCTTTCCTATAGGCTGTGTCCTGCTGGCAGTCAGCGCAACACTTAATAAAGATCTAGGCCAGGAAATAATTTAGTTAACATATCATAAAGGATTATCATCTTCCTCCCACCAAAATCAATGACAACATCTCCACTGACTACAGAATGCAAAAGATCGCACTGCAACTCATTTCTGCCAGGAAACCTGCAACCAGATGTATCAGTCTGGCAGCACTACCCTGCAGCAAGGTCTCTCAGTGTTATTTCTGCCAGGCTCACTAGTGCAGGCACCAACAGGATGGCTTCTTTCTCTCTCTAGTACTAGCTAGACTCTCAATCTGGACCAAAATGCCTTTGCACATGAGTGAATGATTAAGTCTCTGGAGCATAAGCTTGTCTCTGCATCTGCCTGTATGGCCCACACTGCCCTGACCCAAGCCATATCTGTAGGCATTACCCCCGTCCAAATTCCCTGCTGACGGCTTTGTTGAAGGATGCTACTGCTGTCACAACACAAGAGCAGGTCCTAGCTGCCGTGACACTTCATTCGTCTGGGTAGCAGCAGTGCCTGGAAGGATGACTGCCCTGTTTTAGTGAAGTATGCAAGACAATCAAGGCCAGCCAAGCAAACTAGTTTTGACACATTAAATCATCCTTGAACTGTGAAAGCAAAGAAAAATAATGTAAAAGCTCTTCAAAAATTTTTTTAAAAATAAATCTTTACAAATAAATAAATAATATGGGCCAATCTTGTGCCCAGGGAGGGGAGAAAAGCTTTTATCTGAGCCTGAATGAGGACTTAGGGTAGGCAGAGAGGGAAAGATTATTTTGCAAGATTTTATTCTCCTGCCTTTTTCTTCATAGGTTTGTAGCCATTTCCATGCATTTCACTTCTAGAAAGAGTCTCCTGCTGATCATCTGCTCTGGCAGTGAAAGAGCATCAAGTGCTTGAGCAAAAAGCAGACCCAAAACCAGGTAGAGGACAGAAAGAGTAAAATTTCATCACCTGTCTGCCTATCCCTTACCAGCACACTCATGTGCTTACAAATGCCCTGACCAACATCTGACTTGCTACTGGAGGATCCCATGGTTGTTTTTGCCACAGTACTCTGTGAGCCTTAACCTATTTTTGCCTCAGATTCCCTCTGTAGGCTCTTTGCTCTAGACATTGCAGCCTGCAGTGACAACACTCAGTCTGCTGCAAGTCAACCATAGCAATGCAGGAAATCCCATCAGCACAGGGTCACAGGGCATCTGTGGACCTTGGCAATTATCCATGGCATCTCCTCATCATCCTAGACCTCTTCCTCCCTGCTGTGAATTTCTTCCAGTAATTAACAAGCCCAATTGCCTTGGATTTATACTAATAAAACACTGGCTCCTGTCCCAAGATTCCAACATTGCTGTTGCTTCTTGAACCTGCGCAGAGGCCCAGCAGTAATGAAGTCCACAGTCCTAGCTCTATTACTGCCTGGGTTGCAAGCTAGCTGAGAAGCAGTTTGGAGCTGGGAAGCTGCAGCCCGCAGGTTGCTTCTGCCAAATTACAAATTAGCACATTCCCCATGCTCTGCAGTAATTAAAAAGCTTCCTTTCCAGGCAGCTTTCGAAGGCAACACTGTGACCTCTGTCACCACTGCAATGGGATGACAGGCTGTCCAACTTGGTGAAAGTCCTCTAATGCATTATTTGTGGAATTAGTACAGAGAGACTCTTCAGCCCATGCAGGAGACAGTCACTCCACTTGGGTGGCAATCATCACTTGGAGCTCAACAAAGATCATGTTGGCTCCTTAGACAGGCTCACTTTATTCAAGTAATACCAGTCACACACATGCAGAGAGACTGGCAGGGGATGCTTTTATATATATATATATATATATATAGATAGATATAGACACACACACACACACACACACATATATATATATATGGTCTGGTACTCAATAATGCTGAGGTTTTGGCAGTGAAATGGACCCTTGGGCATAGATGGATTCCCTGGAACAGCTGCCACACACTAGGCAGAGCTTCTAGTTGATGTGAGAGTCCTGTTGGGAAAATGTGACTCCAGGCCAAGTGGTTTTTTGAAAGAATCTGAGATACAAAAGCAAGTCTTTTGAAATGACAAATTCTGTTCAAATTCCATCTCTAAAAGAAATGTTAATTTTATTGTTATTTCCCAATGAATCCACCTGGAGATGAATAATCCTAAAAGGGTATTTAAGAGCATAAAAAGAACACATGAGATTAAATATAGCACTGATGCCCCAAATCCTGGTTCAGGTTCTAGTCTTTGAATGGCATTGAATAACTCAGTCTCCAGCCCAAGGCTGTTGTTTGTAAAACCGAGTGATTTTGACCTATTTCATGAAGTGGGTAGCTCAAGATCTAACAGAGGAAAGCCCTTCACATGACCTGGAAGTGATTTTAATAGTCTGCATTAACTATTTCTTTCCTCACACTGAAACACTCACTTCTCAAGTGACAGCAAAACTACTCCTAAGCTAGACAAAGCCTACCATGAGGACTTGGCTCAGGATACCCCTCCAAGTGTTAATGCAAGAAAGGGTCACATCTCAATTCATCACTACCTCCAGGGCCACACTGATCAGGCAAACCTGTCAGGGAAGCTCCACCATCAGTACCACAGTGGGCTCTACGAGGACCATGAAAATGCAGAAGATGATGTTCTGCTGATGTGTATCCTCTCCCACCCATCCTGTTTCCAGGAATGTAACTGTGGGTGGCATGAGGAGGCATGCAGGCAGAGATAGTCTTGTTTCACTCTCCCAGCCAGGGCGTTTGTCCTGATACTGCCACTTATTGCAGCTCTTAAAGCCAGGACTTTCAGGAGAAGGGGAATAGAATTTTTCTTGCCATTAAATTGATTGACTGTCATTTACAGTGAGAAGAAAGTTGTCATCCTAAATCCCAGTTCTTCAAAGGTCAGCTGTTTTTTTTTTCCAGGACAAAAATTTATAAGAACAGGTGTATGAAAGTATAAAGGAACACCCACAAGTCTGGAATTGCCTTTTTTTTTTTTTTTTCCCCCCTCCCTAATTTGTTTTGCATATACATTTTGAGGTTTATATAACAGCTACCCCTCTGAGTTTGCTCCAGTATTAAAAACCTCTTAACCACCCTGAGGGAAATCAAAAATGGAAGCTCATCAGAACCATGTTCAATACAATCTTAACCCTGTGTTGTTCATACAAACAATTCTGTCTATTCTAGATCAACTTCTTCTGTGACAGAAAATGAGAAATCTTTCAGCAAAATAAATGGGTATCTCTTTTATCATGAAGAGCAGATTCAATTCTTTCTACAGACTTATGTATCAGTCTCTGCTCTTATTTCTTTCTACTAAACACTTACCTTGTAAAGGATACAAGTTTATTCCACTAAAGAAATAAAATAAAAAACAAGCTCTGAATCTGTCCATACAAGACACAATTGTAGCCTGCTTTTGCGGAGCCAGGATCTCAACATCAATTTTAACCCAGAACAAGTGAAAATGGTCAAGATGTAAAGCATGCAGAGAGGAAAGCTTATTATTGAAATGTCAACACATCATTAACTACTGCTAAGTGTTTCTGAATGAAAAATACAAAACTGAAAATCCAAATTATAAGCAAAACAGTGAGAATTCTCACTGAACAGAATGAGCTTTCTGACAAACAAGCTCTAGCAGACCCTTGGCAGTTCAAGCCACCCTTGCAGCCTTGCAGCCACCCTTCTGCTACAGATCAGCATCTGGGGAGAGTGCCACCAGGCCAGGACATCAAGACAATCACTCCATTGATCACATCAGTCATGGGCAAACTATCCAGTTTTATAGAGCCAGCAGCAGCTTCTAGCACAGGGGCAGAGTGGGCAGCTGGGGACAGCTGTATCTTAAATCAAGGCAATTAAATTCACTACATTGCCAACAAACATTCATGCATTTTATCCTTAGTGTTTCTCCAGAGTCCTTAATTGTTTCTAAAAACCACAATTAATAAGTGAGCTGTTTCCAAGCCATTCAAAGTCGAAGGCAGCAATCAAAGGAATCTAACCACACCATGGTCAACACTCCTTTTGTTCTGCAACACCCCTGCCATCCCATAATTTAACAAATTCTCTAATCTACCAATGGATACAGTATCTTCAATAATGACAAAACCAAACAATGGCACCATTCAAAAAATATATCATTTAGTTATCTAGGAGCAGACTAAAAAGCATACCCTAAGATCTGTCCCAAAATATCTTGTGGCTAAGAAGCAAACATGACCTTCACACTTTACACTTCTGAAGCCAATTTTCAAACCTTATTTTATTTGCACTGTTCAATCTATACTTTGTGAAGGAAATAAAGTACTTCTTAACTGTCCTTCTGAAAGGTGACTGCACAGCAGCCAGACTGCAAAGAACAGGAAGGTTATGTTGGTCAAAGTGGCAGCCTAAAAGCATTGCTGCAGAACAAAGAAAAGAGCTTCAGTCATTGGGGTTATGAGTATACAAGGTAGTGCTGAAAGTTACAGCTCATTAGTAAAGCATAAAGTGTTGCACATAGATGGACACCGTGGCTCCTTTAATAAGGAGGGCAAATAAACACACAGAAAACAAAACAGAGAGAGTAACATTTAATCAGTCCTGTTGCAATACAATTTTGATCTGAGCAAAACGTTTCCCTGCTCTTGTTAATTATTTCAGCTGCAGAACAAAACACCTAAATATATACAGACACACATCTCTCTACAGAATAAAACCCATTCCCTCTCCAGTGACAACTGCATTTTATATTCAAGTGACTTTCTTTACATTTGAAAAGAGAATACACATTGTGTAGCCGAAAATTCAGCTATTCTGACACTGGCTGGGTTTGTGACTAATTAAAATTAACTAGGTACTTCAGCTCATAATTATATAAAAACCTATAGCATGCTATACTCCCAGACAATTTGGTTTTAATCAGAAAAATGCACAAGTATGAATGATGGGCAAAGAACTCCCTGAAGGGGCAACTGTATTTCCAAATTCAGTATTCTCCATATACCAAATATTTCCATCAATGTTTTGCTTGCCATGTAATCACCTCCCAGTAGAACAATTAAAAAGATTTTTTTTTTTTAATCCCTGGACTTTGCTTGCTTTCCACTCCACTATGAAGGTAAAAGCACACTTGCCTTATCCACCTGAGTCCCAGCTGGGAAGTCTCCCACAAGACAGGCAGGATTTAGCAGTACGCTGCCTTTCTAGCATAGGTAACAAGGAGAAGAGAGAGAGAGAGAGAGAGAGAGAGAGAGAGAGAGAGAATTCAGCCAACATGAGGCAGAGAGGCAGGCAAGTTGTGGAATGGACTGAAGAAAAGTTGTCCCCCTAGTGCAACTGTATCAGGTGTAAAAACAGAAGCACTGCTCTGCAGCAAAAGACTAAGTTTCAAAATAAGGTTGTGCAGCAGCCTGTTTCCATTTCTAGAAATAAGGAGATAGAGAAGGCAATGGCTGAGGTGCTGCACTGTGTCACCTGAGAAAACCACGCATAATATGCAAATACACAGGGTTTCTTTATTGTGGTATCAGCTATCTGTTTTATTTACAAGTCAGGCCTCTGGGATAGCTGCTGTGTAGACTCAGAAACACAAGACTCAAAGCACAGCTCTGTCATCACTACACTTGTAAGTCCTCAGTTGTCTCCCAACCCTCCAGAGATGGTACCTTCTTCTCACCAGCCAAGGGTCACTGCCTCTGCCTGCTTGCTCCTTCACAGATGTAAATAAACAATTGCCACTGCATATCCTTCTAGTGCCTGATCAACGGGATGGCAATCACTGCTCTGGGAAAGTGCCTTCAAACAGTCTGCACTGATTGCATCACTTCTGTAGGAAGCTGAGTAGCTCTGCTTCACCCCCAACCAGCCAGCAACAAAATCATCCAAGAACTGATTCAGCAGGTAAACTTCTAAGCTACATAAGCTAGATGTCAATTAGTTTTAATTAAGTACAAAATAAAAGACCTGTGAACACAAGGTTTTTCTGCAGCCCTCGTTTTCTGTAAGAAACTCATTTCTCTTGGCAGGAATTCAGCTGAATCACAACACAAGTAATGAACAATCAGCAAAAATAAATATGGTTTTGTAAATGCATTGAGGTATGTTCAGCAAAGTTGATTAAGGGAAAAATAATCAAACAAGCATCAATATTTAAGACAGCAGAAGAGATTGAATATTCTAGAGGTGTTTTACAAAAAAAAAAAAAAAATCCAGGTTTTTTTTCTGGCAGCAGCTCCTTTCTAAAACCACAAACTCTCTCTTTCTTCTAGCCCTCAGTTTCAATGTTCTTCCTCAGAAGACAGCAAGGGTGAAGAAGGATTTCACTGAGTTTTCCATTATTTTGTCCACCTCTAACATTGTAACCTTGTCTATATGTTCTAGCTAGCTAAAACTAGCTGTACTGGTTTTGATGTCTCTTCAAGTGGCAGCATTTTTAGAAAGGAGTGTCACGACCTCCTGAACTCATTACTCACCTTTTCACTTTGGCTCTCTTTCTGTGCAGTTTTTCTTTTATTCCATTTTTTCTTTACTCAAATATTTAATTAATTTGTGCTTCAGCTCTAAAGTAATCTGAAAAAAGATCAGGCTCTGCAAAATCAATTAGATTTGCAGTTACTAGTCTGTAGCCCACTGGACACTAGCAGGACCTCACCACTGCAAATATGTTTGGCTCTCATTAGCTTAATATGTCGACGTCCCCTCGCTCACAGTTGCCTGGGCTCAACTGTCTTTAAAGGCATAGAAATAAGTACTTCTTGCTGCTCACTGAAAACATATTGGGCTGAAGGTGAGGATGAATACAAAGAGAAGTGCCAGAAGGTGCCCTTGTCACGGTGTTAATTTCTTACACAAACCCCAATGGTGAGCACTGCTATTCACAGTAAGCAACTAAAACTGAAGTTACAATAAAACTCACCTATGCCAGTGCAGGAAGAAGGAAAGCAGAGACTGGGCAGATAATTTTTCTGGGTCAAACGCATAAACAGGTAAAGGCAGAAATGTCAGTGGCACTATACCAATTTTTACAGCATTTTAGGATCTGTCACTCACCTTTGGTTGAGTACTGCCTGCTAGGGCAGAGACCACCATTAGGAGACTTGAAACAGGCCAAGCAGACTTGAAAGTGGGCATTTTTCTCAAGGTTTCATTCAGAAAGCACCAGCTGAACTGAGGCAAAGCCCACAATCATCAGTCCTTTAGTGGTACCAAACAACCACTCTGGAAACCAGCATGGAAATTCACAGAGCAACTGCTTTTTACATTTCTTATATTAACTACTACAGCAATATATTCTTGTGAATAATGAACCTTAACACCGGTCCTTTACAACCATGTCCTAACACAGTCACAATTTACCTCTAGCTGTTCCTAGCAGTTGCTGATAAATGTGCCACGTTGCCAAAAGAGGTGCAAAAATCCATGTAGTTTGGGTTTTTACAGTAACTACTATCTAGCTGTCTATATTCAATGAGAGAGTGAGCACATTATATAAGGAGATTAGACCATGTCATATTTACAACCTCAGAGTCCCCAGTGAGAGAAATTGCTCAGCTGTTACTGTCAGTGCCTTCTTCAAACAGGAACCCTGCTGACAAGATGATGAATTCAGAACATCGTTGCCAATTAATGATTTGTAGGCAGAAGGGATTTCAATAGTTCCCATATGTTTGTGAGGATGACTGGGATTTACATCAACACTAATAAAAGAGTGTAGTCTGCTCTGTCCAGATGTGACACTAGAGATTGGAAAATGTCATCTTTGCAGCAGAAATTTTAATAAACAAAGCCAGGCTCTTCTGGGTTGAAAATGTTCCCCAAAGCATGGTCATGAAAAACCTGCTTACTAAGTGAAAGCAAACTGGGAGACCACTTGTAAGATGCACCCAAGTGATTTACAGACCAAAGGTCAGAAGTTACTTGGGTGTTTGTGAAAGCTACACAGCAGAGTGCCAAGACCATCATTATGTCAGCATGGAGTGCATTTCCTTAGCATCAATCAGACTGTGAAAAAAAAGAGTTCTGCATTTACAAATACAGACGACCTTTCTTGATGTTACTTACTCTGCCTAGGGATGCAAAGTTTAATTTCACTGTCCTAGAAGACAATCTCGTCTTCATGAATGTAACAGTAACCAAACCAGAAGGCATTTCACTCCTGGGATATTGACTTGAACTGCTGAACATGCTCAATAAAGACCTCCTGAACTGCCTAAGGCTGAATGCCTCCTATCAACAGTGCATCTTGGAGCCAGCCAGCAGGGAATGCTTGGCACAATGACCTGGGTTAAACACAGGACATCCAAATGGGGCCCTCAAACAGAATCTGTCATGGGCACTCAAGTCCCATTGATTTGGTGATGGAATTTAGGGCTATCCCACAAAAAAGAATTACTGGTTTTAACACCTCTAGAGCAAGAAAGTGATAAAAATCCTGTCCAGGGTGGAGGCTGCAGGTGAGGTAAAGAGCAGTTTATGTGGATATAACTTAGGAGCAGGATAGGGTTACACCACCACAAGGCATCTTTACCCTTCCTAATTATGATCACATGCCTACCCAACACAGTCATAAATTGAGAGGCCACACACTGTCCTCTTGATTAAGAAAAACAAATTTAAAAAAACACCCAACCTACATGCAAAAACAGAAAGCACAGTCTTTAATTACTAAGGTCTTCTGAAAGCACACCCCAGACTATCTCAACACTGCCAGATATGCAACCCTTCTACAGGCAGCGCAACTTCTTCAATTACAGTCTCAGGTTTCTGGTTTAAATCTGTAGTTCTTTGGGTTTGGTGGTTTGGTTCATAGTTGCTTTTTAATAGTGGGGGTTTTTTTGTGTGTTTATTGTGTTTTTTTTGTTTGTTTGTTTTGTGTCTTTGGTTTTCTTTGGTGAGACCTTTAAGAGTGCTTTAAGAAATGCAAGAAATGCAGCATCAGAGGACAGAATTTGAAAGGTGACTAATAGAGGACTCCTTTCCTCCAAAAATTCCTACATATGGACTGACACTAGCACCAAACTAGTGTCTTGTCACTTGGTGACATGGTATTTTCTGCCATAAGTTAGCAAAACTTTGCTGATCTATCGATCAACATCCCTCCGTGGCAGTCTGAATTTTCTCAGCTTGGGATAATGTTGATCTTAGCACCCCCACCACACAGTATTAAACATTGAGTCAGTCTCTTCTCCCCCCCAAAAGGAGAAATATCTTTATCAGCACAGGAAAAGCAAAACCAAGACAGATTTTTCTGTATTGACAATATGTGTAGAAAAAAAGAGACCATTCTGGCTAAGAACCCC
Organism: Aegithalos caudatus; assembly: GCA_013389925.1. Classification (NCBI taxonomy): domain Eukaryota; kingdom Metazoa; phylum Chordata; class Aves; order Passeriformes; family Aegithalidae; genus Aegithalos; species Aegithalos caudatus. The sequence goes on along the minus strand of WEIU01011284.1, from coordinate 374,484 downwards.
ACTCCACATGCTGTTTAGGAGAAGTTTCTCCAACACATACATTTCTCTCAAACGTTACCTTTTCTCTCCATGTCAACCTTTGAAGAGATTTGAACTACCTTCAGGGTCACAAGCACATGACCAAGAACTAATGGATCAAGGCCACAGTTTGCTAGGGATATGCACTGATCTACATTCTTTGTACCACACTACAAACACCAATACTGAGTGTCTGGAGTAAGGTGAAGAGAAAATGCAACACAGACTTCAGCCGAAATGGAATTCCTCTGCTTTCCCCACAGCATCTATTACTATCTGTTATTAAGTGGCTGCAAAGAAAAGCAATTAAGATGGGACTGATAACCAATATATATTAATTTTGCCAAAAGCAAACTGTATTGAAATCTTTATTTGTTTACCCTTCTCTTTGACAAGCAAATTAGTTTTAGGCTACCTGTTATGTATTTACAACAGAACAGCAAATTTTATAAACAAGCATGTAATACAGCAAACCATAAAAAGAGATTTTACACTCAGAGTAAATTGTTGTTCTTTGCAAGTATTCTTTTTAAGGTCTTGAGCTTTAGATGCCCTAGATCTCTTGCACAAGGCCTCTGATAATTCAGGAGACCTATGCTGACCAACAACTTGTGAACTTCAGCCAGCTACTTGTGGGAAAACTTCAGCACATATGGAAGCATTTTTATCAGTGAGGCTTTAAGTTTAACTCTGGACAGCTGAGCAGCTTTGTATTAAATTATTTACCAGAGAGGAAAATCAATCAACTCGCACCACATCAAATACCCAGCCCCCCATAGAGTGATAAAGACAGCAAAACACACTCCTTCAAATACAAAAACAAAATACATCTTCTATAGAGAGATTAACTCCAAACATTCCCTGGTACAGTCCGGAAAAAAAAGAAACCAGGCTTCCAAGACTCATAAGGAAACCCTGATACTGAGGAAAAATAACATAAATCTCTAAATAACAGATAAGACTACAACTGCCTCATGGACCTAATAGTACTGCGTTCCAAAGGAAATAGCGGAATGCCAGATTCTCCGTGTTGGCAGCTCTGCAAGCACCAGAAGCACCTGCATTTAGGTGTCAAGTGCCATGACATCCAGCCCAGGCCTCTGTCTTCCTGCTGGAACTTACTCAAAGGACCTCAGTGGAAGTGAAAACCTGACCCACTGCTGTCATCTCAACCAGGCACATGAAAAAACATGGAAGAGAAGCAAGCCCAGACTGCACATCACCTTGGAATCTCAGCACAGCGCCCACCCTGCAAACCCTTACCTTGGCAGGTGTTGTTCTTCTCCTCATACCCTGCCTTGCACAAGCACTTCCCGATGGGCACCAGCCATTCCCCCTCTGCACTGCAGTGCATCTTCGGTGCCTCCTCAGTCACTGAGTGGTTGATGCAGACACCTGACACCTCCAGGAGCTGCGAGGAATCCGCACCCGTGATGGTGTCAGGGAAGCGGGCCAGGTTGCGGATTACTGACGGGCATTTCTTGTAGTACACGCGCACGGAGACCAGGGCAATGCAGGCACCCACGTCCTGGAAAGCGAGGTAAAATCCCTTTTTTGTTAGGGGCCCAACGTCTCTCACCTCCGTGTTGAGCTTCATTACTCTGTCGCCAAGGTCTAACTCCGTGAAGCTCTCATCAGCAGCAATGGTATCAATCTTGATGTACTGGTTTTCTTTGATGTTCCTCCCGTCTTCATCATCTGATTCAAAGTAATACATGTTAAAAGTCTCCTTGCAGGTCCCAAGTCCTCCTGGAAGGCTGTTACAGTCCCTCAGGGTGAATTTGAGCTCAATGAAGATGCGGGATGCCCCTTCATTAGAGATCCAGCTGGTCAGGAGCCAGTTGTTCTGATTCTGTTCCATTACCTTGCATACTTGGTATGTGTGTATCGGGGCGTAGTTTTCATCCACCTCACCAATTTCTTCCCACTGTATAAAAAGGAAAAGTATGTTTTAAAACAGTCACAGCTCACATAAACTCTTAGCTTTCCCATCTAAGAGTATCTTGGGCTTCAGAACTCAGGAATTCTGTGGGGAAAAAATGTTTTAATTGCCAAGCTTTTTGTACTAGAGGTACAAATTATACATTCCTGGCAAAGTCAGATAAATGATCCTTTATAAATAGAAAAGGATGCTAGTTAAAATCCTTTGTTTTAGACAGTTCAAAAATGGGAAAACATATTGCTGGCTTTGTCCACTAGTATTCAGTTAGAGAACAAAACAAAAGCAGATGGGGCCATTTCTCTGGGCTTTTACAATGCATTCACATAGGAGAAGAAAAAAAAAAAAAAAGCTATTTACAGTTTGTCTGTCCCCATGCCCCCAGGCTCCTTTCTACCACATCCTGAAATCACTGCCCCACATAAGGAAAACCACACTTCTACAAGCTGTTCTCCCCCACCAAACAGCATGCCAGAAAATCAGTGGAGTGATACATGAAATAAATGGGCCTTTGCTCTCCCCAAGTGTGCTAGTCCGAGTAGTTCTTGCTCATGCAAAGAGAAAATTATTTCCAATATAGGTTACAGGGATCTGCAAATCTTGACCTGTTTATGTGCTACACAGGTTTTTAAGTAGAGCTCCAGGCAACTTTTTGCAGCTCTTTGTGGGAATTGTAACAACTGTTTGTTCATTTTATTTTAGCCATGCTCTGAAGGGCATCACTTGGAAGAAATGCTTTTTCCTGATGCAGCACGGAGTCAGTAGCACCACAACTGTGCCTACAATAGATACACACAGGCTTTTGGCAACCATAATGTTGCATTAAAAGATTAGGTTAACCATACAAGTGCAGCAAAGAATCCAGGAGAGTCAGTGTTGGTTTCAGTTTTGTTCCCTTCTACCCACTCATCTGCAAGGCCTTAATTCCCAACGCCTCCTCCACCCTCTGCCCAGAATTGCTGCACACACCTGGTCACAGCTGCAGATGCAGCACAAAGGAAATGCACAGAGCAGAATTCAAAAGTACTCCTGTTTCAAGCTGCCTATCTTCTAAGGGCCAAAGGCCAAATTTCTTTCTTGGAAATACAGCCTCAGAAAAAGTTGAGAGTGTTCTCAGCCCACATGTCATTACTGCAGAGCTGAGACAGAACACTCTCAGAGTCAATGTAACAATGAAGATTTTTTAAAACATGTTAAATTAAAAGAGCAGCAAGAAGTAACATGAGAACATAACCCAATGGTACAGTCTAAAATGAATTATAAATACCACCATCAGAAAAACATTTCTTCTCCTCCCTCACCTGGGATGTGAAAGTGGGGACTTGCGCAGGAAGACAAACCCACTGTGATGTGCAGAGTTTGTATGCAGCACCAGTCTTCCAGGTAATAAACCTAACCCAAAGACATTTTTGCCATGGCAAGCAGCATTTTAATTTCTAAATTTTCTTTTTTGTGTCTCTGGTCTTAAACAGCCACAGCTCTACCGTGATTAAGAGGTACTTGTCATTGGGTAACACCACAGAATTGGACAAAGATATGTCTGCTGTGAAACTCAGGCAGATCTGTGCAGGATTCGTGCCTAACTTTAGGAGAGACAATTAAGAATTACCAGGAGAATCACTGAGAAAAGATACAGGAAAAGTATGCAACACAGAATAGTTCAGCAGCTAGATTTTCTATGTTCCAGTAAATAGGAAGGTTCTGATATATGAAATTAAAAGCAGAAAATCACCATTCTTCAACTAGGGTGGTTAATTTAAGTGATAAATATACTGTACATATATACTTCCAAGTAAATTTGTCTAACATTGTACTAGTTTCAGCTAGGATGGAGTTAACCCTCTTCATAGTAGCTCATATGGGGCTATTTGTGGGATTGTGCTAGAAACACTGTTGATACAGAGATGTTTCAGTGACCGCTAAGCAGCATTTACATGAGTCAAGGCCTTTTCTGCCTTTCAGCCCATCCTACCAGCAAGGAGGATGGGGGTGCAGAAGAAGCTGGGAGAGGCCACAGCTGGGACACCTGATCCTACCTGGCCCAAGGGATATTCCAGACCATATGGTGTCATGCTCAGCACATAAAACTGGGGCAAAAAGAAAGAACTGGGGACAGGAAGAATCACGGCATTTGCTTTCACAAGTCACCATTATATGTGAGGAAGCCCTACTTTCATGGGGATAGCTGAACACCTGCCTGCCCATGGGAAGTGCTGTTTCCAAGGAATTTCTTGGATTACTTTGCCTGTGTGTATAGCTTTTGCTTTACCTATTTTAGTGTTTTTATCTCAACCCATGAGTTTTCTCACTTTTACCCTTCTGATTTCTCACTCATTCACTGCAGGGGAAGTGAATGAGTGGCTGTGTGGTGCTTAGCTGCCAGCTGGGGTTAAACCACAACAGCTCTTTCTGATGGCCAGTGTGGGGCTGGAAGGGTTTGAGGTAATGACAGCTTTGACTCTAATGTGCTATATTGAATTTGTAGCTGTTATTGTTTAGCTATTCATTGACTGGCTCCTTGGCTTGCCATGGGGTGTGATTTCCTCACTGCACACTAAAGGCTGGTGCCTGTTCATGGCTGCTCCTTGGTTCTGCTGCTTGCTGAACTGCTGACCATCCTACTCTGCTGGGCCTGGAAACATCTTGATGTGAGCAGTGGCATGCTGGCAAATGCCCAGGCCATCACTGACATTTCTGTGATTCTACACTGGACATGCTAGAACTGCAGTGTGAACTCAAGTTGACAGGAATGAGACCTGGGGATTAGTCCACATGGGAGAACAGCTCTAAGCAGCTGTGGATACATTCATGCTGGAGCAGGTGCATCTCAAAGCATTTGTGCCTGTGGTTATGTCAGTGTTGTAGCAGGTACACCTCTGAAGAGACTGTGGCACACAGATAAAGCTCCACTTTGAGCAGGTAAAATCCTAAGGGACTGAAGTCTGTGGCTAAGTCCAAAATGGAACAAGGGGCAAGCAGAGGAATTCATTGCAACATTAAACCAAATGGTCTGCTCCAAAGAGAGATAGAGACTATAATGAAAACACCACCCTGCTTACCTGGAAATGGCTGAACACCAGCCAGCCCATGGCAGTGGCAAATTAATTCCTTGATTTGCTTTGCTTGTGAGTGCAGCTTTTGCTTTACCTATTTTAGTATCTTTATCTCAAGTCATGAGTTCTCACTTTTACCCTTCTGATCTGTTCACTTGCTGGTGGGGAATGAGAGAGGGGCTGTGTGGTGCTTAGCTGCTGGCTGGGGTTAAAACACTTCACTATATAAAGTCCTGTATTTATAAAGGTGGTGGCGATTCTCCATTTGATGAAAAGGGAGAGTAACCCTCCACTTCCCCCAACCCACATGGAGATCCCTGCCAAACCAGCCCAGGGGAGAGATGAGCACATCCCAATATAGTGCAGGAAAGACATAATGACTGAATTTCACTTTGCATTTTTCTGGCTGAAGGTCAGAGGATCATTTGAACAACTGCTCACATCAATGAGCATACATGAAGAAGTGTTAACTTCCAGCAGGAAGTGGTGCAAAGCATTTCAGGACTGAAAATTGCTCAGACTAGTTTTATCACATGGAGATGCACATGGATGGCCACAAGGTACGCAGTATAACTGCACACCATCTAAAGAGCATTAATGTGTACTTCTTTCATAGAACTGACATTTACAGTGACTGTGCTGCTGCAGTAATATAATTAGTGACCGAACTTGAAGGCATGCTGAAAAGCATCACTTGATTTTTTTCGTACTAGCCAGGTCAGTTTTCCAGGACCAACTGTGATGCTCCCCAGAGTTATGCAGTTAAGCTCATTTCCACTGCTGCTTCAGGAGTTGTGCTTTTGGGAGTGAGTCCAAAGTTCATTTGTTGAAAAACTAAGTGCAGTGATTCTAATGGTTGCTTTCATGCACTGAGAGCACTAAAAACCATGAGGAGAAACGTCCAAGCACAAATACATCAATGAACTGAGCTAGAGTCTAATCTCAGCTGCAAGAAATGGCACAGGGCCTAACATCTCAGGCTTCAGGATGTGCTGCACTTCCAGTACTGCTCCCCAGATCAGAGCAAATCCTGTCATCACCACCTGCCATCAAACCTAAAGCAATCATCAGAGCATGAGAAAAGGCAGGTGCTAATGAGCTGAGGCTGCTTATCTCTGTATAATCCTCAAGGGAAAGTCAACCAGATTTTATCAGAGCAGCCAGTATTTGGCAAAATCTCTGCTCTGTTATTTAATCTCCTTCTCTCCTATCTGCATGTAGGACTACACCATTTCTTTCTCTTCAGCTGGATCTGCCTCCCCCCAGAGACTGCAGGCAAGCTGCCACCCTTCTGCTTTTAGGTCCCTCCAGGAGATGGAGATGGCAGAAAGAGCCCCTGGAAAGAGCCCCTGCACCTTCTGCCTGGTCGCAGCTTCCTAGTCACTACAGACCTCAGAGAAGTATTTCAGCCAACAAAGAAATACAAACCAGAGGATGAAATGCAGTGCCTTTCACTTAATGAGAAAGAAACCCCACCACATTAAAGAGACAGCATCTAGATGAAAATTATTGGCATGGAAAAAAAATTAGGTACAACTGAAAAATTGTGTAATGTTATAATTCCTTTCTGCAGCACATATTTTTTGAGATATAAATCAACCCCATCTGCAGGTTTAAAACAAAAATGCAACCATTAATTTGGTGGTAAATGTTTTCTCTACATCTTTAATAGCCCTAAGAAGGAAAACACAAATGCATTTCAATGGCCTGATGTTAAATCATTTATAGGAGACCTATTTCTGAATCAGAAATTTCCAGCAGACTACTGCTGGTGAGTAAAAATGCAGCTCCATCAATAGGAAGCACACAGTTCACACAGGCTGTCTGCCTATAGAAAGGCCAAAGATATCACACATCTAACTAAAGATATAAGAGTTAAAAAAGCATTCAGCAGAGCAGCCTTGGGTTAAATGGACAATTTTAAAACACATTCACCAGCTGTCTGCTACTCAGGCTTCTTTCTAATCTCAGAGATTCCAGGAGTGCAATTTGCTACCACAGCACAGCAAAAGGCTGCTGCCCCAAAACCAAACACTGACAGCAGGGATGAAAATTTCACAGCTTTTGTTTATTTGGCTTTGATGGGGTTGGGGGGGGGGGGGNTTTGGCTTGGATGGGGTGGGGGGGGGGGGTGTTGCAGTACAAGTTTTTGTTACTGGTCTTCACTAACTCATTCACTTTCTTTAGCATTCACTAAATGCAGTATAGACATTTTAAGCCTTGTTCCTAATTCCACATATCCTTGCACTGCTGAAAAAGGAATTACACATTTAGCAAAATCCTAGGTATCCTAAGACAGAAAGGAAGCTTAAGAACATTAAACAAAGGTGTTCCTATGACTCACCTGAAACCTTCCCAGCAGGACTCCCTCACTCCAAGGGCTGTGAATCTGCCTCTCTTCCCACTACATATTTCACAGGCTCCATGGTACCAGAAGCCTCATCCTCTCCTATTTAATTTTTCCACCCCACCACACAGAGCTCTGCAACATATGCATGTTAACTCAGGTATCTGCTGGCACAAATTAGAAAAGGATTTATGTATTTTACCTTTTTTCCTTTGGGAAAAAGCAAGCCTGGGATGGATCTCTGATCTCAGGCTTTGAGTGTGTGAAAGCATCAGAGATACTCTATGTGCTTTGCCCACAGAAAGGCAATTTAACCTCAAAATATTGCTGACAAGGCCACCCTGAGCACCTACTGGTGCAGAGGACAGCATGGCATGGTGTTATACAATCCCTATGCCAAGTGAAAAGTGGACACCTGACGCCCTTCCAGAAGGGCAAACCAGCCTGGTGTTCAGCTCAGTACCATTTATCCTGCCTTTCACCCTGGTAATATTTGGGCAGACTCTTCAATTTCCTTTTATGCAGCTGATGTTAAGACCTGGTTGCCAATCAATAGCCTCCAGCTTAGCTCCCTCACAAATGTTCCCTCCTGCTACTCAACTTTATCTTGCAACCTGCTTCTTCCTTCCCATCAGAAAACCCAAAAACTTGTGGGTTTGTTTTTTTTTTTTTTCAGCTCCCTGCTGGTTTCCACTTGCTGTGGTATTACACAGTTAAAGCAAACAAGCAGCAGGCTCTCCTCTGTGCAATTTCAGTGACTTCAGTGAGGTCACATAAGGCTACATCTCTAGTGAAAGCCAGGCAGAGCACCACACATCTTTTCTTCTGCACTGCAGAAGGTTTTGCAGGGCTGTGCTAGTAAGGCTGACTTTGTCACTATCTTGCCTGTTATAAAACAGCACTTATAAACAGACCAGTCCCTGTTTCAAGGACTTCAAATCCTGCCACCACACACTGACAGTGTTACCAACAGAAGCTGCAATGTGAGGCATTGCTCTGATTTTCAGCTTGGGAGCCATATGATTAAGCAAGAGCCTGATTTTGCTGGAGGTGTTTCAGTCTTCATTAAATGGGTTTTGCTTGTTCAAAGAACAAGAACACAAGGCACAAAGCACCCAAAAAGTCATGTTAACTGTTTGCCTCCTTTACACCAATGCTAACTTCAGGATTGGCAGGAGCAAAAGAACTTTGTCTTGAACACTGGCATCGGCAAGAGCTGTATGTATGACCTCTATGACTGGTCATGGCAGAGTCCATCAGCACCTGGATGGGGTACTTGAGGAGCCTGGTTCCCTTTCACAGCCAAGGGACAATGATCCAAACCATTCTCAAGCAGTAGAAAAATGCAGTAACCTGGAACAGTGCCACACGTTTGTTTGCAATTCTCCTCCTTCCAATGGGTGACCATTGCGAGGAGCAGAGCAGAGAAATCAAAATAGCTTTGTCCAGGTTCTTCCATCAGTACCAGGTCACTGGACTCTGCATAAAACAGCACCCTTGGGCAACAGTTTGTAAGTATTTGTGCCAGGGTAACCAGACAGGTTTAAAACTCAAATTCTGCTTTGGGGCAGGGTGCCTGCTCACTGGGACAGCTCAGCTGCTTCTCCTCTCCTGCCCTGCACCAACAAGTGCAAGGACACCAACTAGAGCCACATGACTTCTTCCAGTAAATCACAAATTTGAAATACAAATAATCAGGAAAACAAAGCAATTAATGTACTTGTATGAAGTTAGGAAAGAAGGCGAGGGAGCAAAAAAAAATTAGTGAAAGAGAAACTGGTTATTTTGAGAGCCTCACAAAACCATGTCTTTACCATCTTCTCCTCTTGAGTTGAAACAAAATAGAGGGCAGATAAAAAAAGTATGAAAAAAACTGTTCTGGAGTAATACAAATTACTTCTTTCAGCCTCATACACACTGTTTTAAATTTCAGCTACCAAGCAATGAAAAATTTATTATTTGTGCAAACTTTTCCAATACCAACATCCACTTTTATAATGCAAAAGGTGAAGCTATTTTTACACATTTTCAGCCTGGTGTTAGGGGCTTTGGAGCTCATTTTCAAGGCAGAAGCCAGTGTCAAAAAGAAACTGCAGTGAGTTCAATGCAAACAACATTTGGCAAGAGTTTACCAAAACCTTTAAATACCAGAAGCAGTTGCAACTGCCTGGGATCTTACTATTCCCATACATCTGACAGTACCCCCACCCGAGGCTCAAGCCTCATTTGGATGGCAATTTTACAACTGAGACATTTATACATACAGATATATATTCCTACTGACAGCAGTTACTAGTCAAGCACAAAACATAATGGATAACAGAGGACAGAAAGCATCTGATTAATCTCCCTACTCAGGCAGAAATCTGGCCTAATCAAAGCCGAGTTTCTGAAGAAGGAATGTTTTCTGGTGGCTTGGCACATTCCCAATTTTTTTCAACCGGGAAAATAAAACAAAGGTAAGAACGCTTAACTTTTGGGCTACTCTTCTTATTTTACTACTGGATTGCAGTGTCCTACTGTTTCTTACAATGCCACTCTGGTCATTAAGCTGCATAGTCCAGTTAACACACAGCTTCAGAGTATCCTGATGCTAATTAGCTGAAGTAAATATGAGTTTCCTCACTCATCACTGGAGATTCCCAGCAAGAAGCTAAGGATCATTTTTCATACACTAAGGCATAAGTGGGGGAAGCAAATAGCAAAGAGGTATGAACTGGAAATTTAAAGCATGATTTTAAGATGTGCCACAGCAGCCCATTGAATATTTTTTCTCCATTTCTATATTAGCCAAACACATATTTACTTTGATACTTTGATAAAAGCCCACTTTTGATACTTGCCTAACAGAAGGCAAACTTAGAAAGTCACTTCCATTACCACCCCCTCCAACCACCTCCCACTAAAAGGGCAAATTCTCACCTCAGCAGAGTTACAGGAACTGCCAGATGTGCTTCTGAATGACCCCTTGCAATGTGTGGGCAGCAAAAATGCCAAGAGGAAAAAAAGGGCCTTGCTTCATGTTAAAGGCTACTCCCCACTGCATCAAGAGTTAACAAGACTCAATTTCACTTGGTGCTAAGGTTTCACATTTGGCTTTGCACTTTGACAAAGGGCAGGAGAGGGAATAGCAAAAATGGGGAGATAATTGATGCGTCATCTCCACTGTAAAAAAAACTACACTAAAAATGAGCTGAACGAATGTTCACAGCACCATCACACTCCATCCTAATTCCACTGCTGCCAACTGCACATTCCAATACTCAGAACAGCTCATCAGCAGACATCAGCTTTAAAAAAATGCAATTTTTAGAACTGAGAGCTTAAGCATCTGGGTGGATACTTCAGTATCTTACAGTGTTCAGGATATTTTTAATTCCACCCAGGTCAACCTTTAATCATCCTGTGTGCAATCAGGACTGCTAGAAATCCTCCTCCTTTCATGAAGTAATGCCAAGAAAGGTTCTCACACTGCTCAGAGCTGAGGGAAAACACCAAACAGGAAAGCCCTATGCTGAAACTATGAGACAAAGCATGACTGTTCCTTTCCAAGAAGAACTACATGTGAAGACATTATCAGTCACCTAAAGTTACATGAGGAACCTTGTAATCATCAATTCCTGTTGTGTAAACATTTGAATTTGCTACTTGAACCATTTTTCAATATTCTTTTTTATTTGTAGTATGCATGCAAGGTTTGCTGCCACACCTTCTATTTCTGTATCAGGCTGTGCAGGAGACTTTTCAGTGAAACTCCCTATAAGGCAAAAGTGTTGACAATTCCAGGATTGCTCTGCACCACTAACTAGCTGAAAAACAATGCAGATTTCTGCAAAGTTGCGACAGCATCTCAAAACACAAGCAGCAATTTGCTACATAAAGTATTACCCTAGCAAACGGGTAAGAAAGAACAATTAAAGCCTTAAAAATTATTTTCAGTACATGCTTATGATGAAATGTGTTATCTGTTCAGAGACCTGCACAATTCAAGCTGTTAAAAAATGGAGCAACATCAGGACAAAGTCACCTAGACTTTTCAGTCTGCACACTAAGATACATGGGAAAAAAAAATGAAAATGGGACTGAAGTTTAGCTCAGACTTTGATAATTTGCATGATCAATGGAAGATGTCAGCACCAGAATCCAAATGGAATGAGCACCCAGCTGGAAGCTAGTGGAACTGAAATGAAAAGGAGCACCAGCCCCTCTCCAGCATGCCTAATGAGGGACTGCACCGACCCCCTTCCCAGAACAAAGCAGTGTGCATCTGGAAGCCCCACCTCCCCTCCCACAGGTTTATTTTTTTTAAAGGTTGGAAATTCTCTGTACATCTGAATTAAAACATCCATTTCAAATCACAGTCCAGCAATTGAGGGAAAGACAATGGAGATGAGCGTGAAAGAAGCAATGAAGAAACACAATACCATTAAATCATTTTTCACTGCTTAATGTTACACTCATTGCAGAGTAATTTAACAAAGGCTTGAACAAACAGTATTGACACCACATGGTTTAATACTGGAAGGCTGACAGAGCCAGATTTTCAGAAGGACACAGAGCAGGACATATATTTTAGGTTTATAATCAAATACTTGGATTTTCAAAGCTTTTGGGATATTATTAACGTTACTCATCACCTGATGATATCAAGAGGTTCAAAGAACAACTTTGAAAAGCAGGAAGAAAAGAAGATATCCTTGTTATTTTAATGTTGTCCTAATATTTAAATAAATCAAAATCTATGTGGGAATTCTAACTAGGATCTCTGATCTCAGGCTTAGGACTATTGACGTAACACAAAGCATTTGTTTTATTTTTAATGCACAAAACAGCAAGAATTTGCAAAAAAATAAACTAAATTGTTAATCTTTATCATTGTAATTGGCTTTATATAATTTTCTGCAAGTGAGTACACATTTAAGAGTTTGCAGAATAGAAAAAATACTTGATCTAAAAGTGCATTTAATGAAAATAAAACTGATTAAACTTCTTGGTTTTCTAGTACTTCAGGCAAAGTGATTATCCACGTGCTGCACTGGCAAAGCCTAACCTCTCAGGCATATACCAAATTTGACTAGATTACAGACGACCTATACACAGTATCAGACCCTCCAGCAAATGCATTATTTTGCCACTGCTCCCTGGTCTCTAATCTACCCAAAGCTTTTCATAGAGATAATATTACATTCATGGCTTAGGCCTTGACAACTGCACCCATAAATCAATTTTAAACCTCACATTAATCATCTTTCTGTAATCAGTGGCTATTCAGCACAAATTTACATCTCATTTCTGTTGGCCAAACAGCCACATTAGAGCTTTGAAGCTTATTCAGGCTTAAATGATTATATTCCCCTAATAAACACTGAAGTCCTCTCAGTCCAGCTGCTGTGAGCTGCATTAATGACATGCCGTGGCAGCAGGGGCCATCTGAAGCCAGCCTTGTGTGATGCTACAAGCAGCAGCCCCCTTGCCAAACAGATTTTCTGCATTTCCAATGCTCTCAGAAGAAATGAGAAGGCTGCTCTGCCTGTGCAGACCCTCCTACAGGAAACAGGGTGCACTGCTAACACACACAACATGAAATCTATTGCACCTCCCCTTAGCAGCTCCATTTGCCACCTCTTGAATACAGGGGGCTACAAGTAAAATATCCAAACCCAGATTTCCTGATTCCCCACATGCTGAGTACCTTAACTTACTTTGGGTTAGGTGACAGTTCTGTTGAATCTGAACCATCTACAAAACCCACTTCTCCCACTTATCAGACAGCTTTAACTTTGTTCATAGTATCAAACTGTATCTTAGCTTAGTTTTCTTTGATCATCTCAGAATTAGGTATTACATTTTTAATATCTGACTGTAACTTTTTTCCCTTTTTTTTTTTTTTTTTTGTGTGACAAAGATTATCACCCAGGATTACACTAAGCAGCTAAAATATGATCAGTTCAGGGTGGATTTTGCATGAACTTGCCTGCAATCCCTATAGTGAAGCAATCTATTCTGATTGAACAATGAATAATTATTTAATTAAAGAACCTCGGCAGACCTGCATTATTAAACCTGCATAAAAAGCCTGACATTGATTGTATATTCACTTTCAGTTAAGATCTGAATCAGTATGCTAAGATCTAAAAATGAATGAACAGAATGGGTTTATTATAACTGTTGTTAAGTACTTACCCCACTATAGGTAATAAATTATACATGTGGATGCCTGGTATGCTTATTCCACAACATAATGAAACTTTTAGTTACTTTTTATTCTATGGGATTTAATTCCCATTGTGTCAAGTTTATGTTACTATTTAAATAAGGTGCCAGAATTACACGGATGTAAATCTGCTGGACAAAGACACAACCCGGACCTCAATGTTTCTTTTAATCTGGAATTGAAGAAACACAGATGTGCCCAACTGTTTGTGATGGATGTCCTATATACTAACTATTTCACAAAGAATACATTTCATACCTGCAACCTCCATATTCTCCTAGTATCTGACAACTACTGAAGAAGCACTTGAACATCAACATGCCATGGGCAGGAAAGCAAATACAATCACGTGCTAAATCCTCAGCTGAGATGTCTGCAATACGAAAATAAATGCTGTTTTGGCAATCAGCTGTGATAATGCAAAGCCTAGGAAAGCTGCTGAAGGTCTCAGAAGAAATTAAAAAAACTCAAATTGTTTTCTTAACCAAGAGGGAAACCATGGCTTAACCTGATGGTAATACTGCAACACATACACAGAGAAAAAAATCTGTTATTAGCTTGCTTTTACCTAAACCAACAAAAGATCCCAGAATTTAAATTGAATGCTTTTGAAGAAAAGGGAAGATAACTTTGTAATTGAGGGGCACGGCATAATCAACCACAGTGAGAACTTGCCACAGGAGTCAATCCATCATTCAAATTTTTAAGGGGGATCCAAGGAAGTTTCAGAAGAAATGATCTGATCAGGTAGCCAAGCCCATGACAAGCCACATATATTCGTCATATAAGTAAGGTGGGTTAAAGCTAGCACCAACAGGCCTATGCCATGTGGGAGTAGAGAGTGGGTACATAAATAAAGTTCATGTATATTGCCCTCAACAGTAAGAGTCTCTTCCAGACCCAAGCCACTGAGGCACAGAGGTGAAGAACACAGAAATGTTGAAGAAGTACAGATCTTCAAAGAACAAACTATCAAAAATAGTTTAAATAGAAAATTAATTAATTTGTCTATTGCAACATCTCTGGCTGCTCAGTTAAGCTACAAGCTCTTACTACTGCTATTTTCTGCCCAGGGTGCACTGGGATTAACAGTGGGTTAGAAGTTGGGGAGGTAGAGCAGAAGGAGGAAGTAAATATGCTCACATGGGAAAGGGCTACATTCCCTTATGAGAAAAGAGACAACCAACCCTTCCTCCAGCAGATTTGGGTTAAGGTGGGAAACAGTAGTTTGTTGATGCCAGGTGGCAATGGACTTGCTGGATTTTGGCCACCTTGCACATTCTGATCTGTCATCCTGCAAAGACCCAGGCTTTGGTGTTTCCTTTCAGTGCTTCTCCCATACCATCCCAGCAGGCCAGTCAGAAAGCCACAGGCAAAGACCTGGGACTTGGACTTGCTTATAAAAGAGACATTCTCACAGGAGGGTGATCTTTGAATGAAACCTTCTCTCAATTTTGTGCAGCCTATGGACAGAACTCAAACTGCAGCAACAGCATTTTACTACTAGGCAATAGAATTCTTGTCTGGAGTCTGAATTTCTGGTAAGAAAATGCTTTACATAATCTTCAGCAGTCCCTGAAAGGCACCACTTGGCACAGAAAATACAGATGATTATTTATCCAGCCCTATCCTAGGCCTTGCTCTCACTCTACAAAATGGACTGATTGGCCATTTCATACTAACATCAAATTACAACTACAGTTTCATCATTATTTAGCAATTAAACCATTTAATCAACCCGCTTTCAATTTTTGTCTCGTCAGCTTCAGAGCCTTTCAGCAAACCTGGATGCATATTTCACGAAGTGTTCAAGTTTGAAAGGAAAAGGATGAGTGAATGCACTTTGAAAAATAAATTAAAAGTACAGTTCTCAGAGGAAGAGCTAATTAGCATAGGAAACAGCACTTCCACAGGTTATGTGGTTAATTGACATCATTCTTCTTACCAAAACACATACTCACTGAAAAGAAGACTGCTGAAGAAATGGTACTCTGATGCTGAAACGTTGCCCCCATAGTGCACAACACATAAAGCTTTCTAATAATGTTTGCTCTCATCCATAAATTATTGTGCACAAAGAAACTTAAAACAGTAAGCAGTGAAAGAAATTTTGAACCAAGTAAAGGGATTAGCCATTTAGGGGAAGGACACAAAAACCTCTTGTTGCTTCCCAATAGCTTCCTCTTATCTTTTGAGCAAGTGACATTGGACCAGGCCCAAAACAACTCTACCACATACACACAAAAGGGGAATTTTCATATTTGTGTCATCTGAAGCAATCAGACAGGCCATCCAAGCACACAGGTGATTTTGGTTCTGTCTTCTCTGCTCAGAGATGCACAGTCCTGAGATGCTGCAAAATATTTGGCTTTGCAAGCATACCACCTTTACTTCCACAGAAGTTGATGCTGAGCTAGGACTGAATCCTACCTTTCCTAGGGCATTAAGAGGCTCCAAGGATGTATCTTGCACTGTAACCTTTCTTCCTACCAAAGCTTGTGTACATGGTGCATTTATGTATTAGCACATCCACCTTCTATGGACTCCCCTTACCACATAACCATCCCACAGGCTCCCTGATGACAGTCTTCAGCTCTAGCTCATGCTTTCATAGCATAGAGCATCTTGTGCTGCTCTGCAACTCCTACCTGCCACAGCAACCATCTGAGCAGCCACTAAGATTCCCTCTTCACTTTTACTTGGCTTCCATCACAAGGATGATTTTCTTCTCATTGTGATCCATTTGCCTCACAGAGCAAACAAGATAATGCAACAATTTACTACTATCACTTTCAGAAAGCCATTTTCTTTTCAAATGGCACCACTTCAGCTAGGATAATTTGCTAAGATCCCACAAGATAGTCCACAGCTACTAAAGAGATCAAAGCCCTAATTTACAGCACAAAAACCCATTAAAAATTAGAGAATGATGGGAGGTGCTAACTTCCCTGTTTGCCTGAAAAGGGTTGTTGGGAGGAGAAGAGAGAGATGAGTAGTATGTACTGTAAAGTTAGCAAGAGGAAGCATGGAAAGACCCATTGACTGAGAACTGAAATTTGACCAATTTGACCTAGAAATTCATTTGTTTTACAATAAGGACTGATAGAAGTTGGCACAAGCTACAAAGGGATGTGGATTTGCACAAGAGGATGACCCAATCAAAGAAATCTCTGTCCAGAAGATGTACTGTGGGCCAAATCAAGGTTACAGACCTGCTGCAAAGACCCCTGAACAAGTTTTTACACCACACCTGCCACAAGAGATTCAACTACATAATGTTTACAGACCCAGTGGCCTAAAATCCTATGAAGGTGTGCCACCATTACCTTCAGCTCACACAGTCAAGGATCTGCTCTTCTTTTTAAATAATAAGAACTAGCAAATGCTATAATCTTGTGCTTTTCCCAACCAATTGTTTTACCCCACCACCACTGAAACCATAACTCACTAACAAACAGAAACAGCATGTCTAGAATGTCAATGATTTGGAATCAACATATTTGAACAGCAGGGTGTTGCCCAACTTTTTTCCTTAATATCATTTTGATTCCTTATGTATTTACTGTAATACAGGAAGAAAAAAATTCTCAGTTTTAAAACTCTGCAGTGCAAAGGAAGGAAATTTGCCAAGTAATATCTTTGGTCACAGCACTGTGTGAAAAAAAATGCACTCCATTTTGTCTCTTTGCTGCTTTATTTTTGAACAAAGTTGAAAAAAAGGAAGGGGACAATCTGTTTTTTAAAGGCAGTAATCAAGACTTTGCTAACTTAGGTCATTCCCAGTTCAAGAAAAGACAGGACACCTATGACATTAGCCCCCATTTTTGATTTTAGGTGTTTTATCCTTGATCAATGGTGACACTATGGAGTCTTCCAGAAGGGTCAGAAGCACCAGGGAACTCATTTGGGAAAAGCTCCTCCATACAAAAAAGCTCAACATAGATTCTGGCTCCTGACAGACCTTTGCAACACCTGGAGACATGCACAGGGACTTCTGCATATCCAGCTTCAGCAAGGTCAGCCTCTGCAAACTGGAATGCTGAGGAACACCCCAAGTTAGCAGTGGAGGAGACAGCCCTGCAAGCAAAAAATCTCTCAGTAGTGCTGTGCTCAAAAGGGGCAGAGAACAGAGAAGTCCAAGAGGTTTACCTAGGCTATTGGCATCAAACAAAAGATTTGCAAACACCAAGCAAGGGCTGCTTCAGATTCCCTGCTTTCTCTTCAACACCTTCACAGCAAAAGCCTTTTACAAATATTACACAGACAGCATCATAACCAAATCCCCTGGGGGCTAAAGACATTTGCCAGGTCAATACACTTATACAGCTCTGAGAAACAGGCACTGCCAGCCTTACTGTGACTCCAAAGGAGACGGTAGCTCCTGTCTATCTGTACTGTCTGTCCACACTGAGACCACCCCTCTGACTTAAATATACCAGACTCTGAAGAAGCAGGGTTTTGAAACTGAACACACAGGGCTCGGGAAGCTGAGCTTACAGCCTGAGTAATCGGCATGGATATTCAATTATCATTAAAATTAATAAGTAGGCCAACAACCAAATCCCTGGATGGGTTTTGATTATCTCAGTCTGGGTATTTATCAGAGTTACTCTGACACACTGAGTCATTGGGCTCTGGCTGACAGGCACAAGTCCCTCCTTAGCCCACTGGAGTTTCCTTTGCACTGGGAGCATCAGGACATCCAGTGGCAGGAAGAGACGAGTATCACACTAGAAACGAGATGGGTATCTGAAACTGCACAAGAAGTTTTGATTTGGTCTGAAATCTATTCCCAAGTGAACTATTAATTTTGCTCCTGTTCAGAAGCTGTCCTCTGCCTCACTATAATTCTGCAGACTGAGAGCAGCCACTGCTTTTGCAGGAAAGCACTAACCTCCTTCCAGTCACCTACCCAACAATGTACCAGTGATCACAACTCATTTGCTTCCTGTTCCTGTGACAAGACAGCTCTAGTGATGGACATAACTAGCAATTCTTTTCTAAAACTTCATCATTTTAAAGTTGATTTTCCCATCACTAGAGTGAAAATCAAGGCTTTGCCAATTACTATATTAATCAGTATCAATAACTTTAAGAAGGCAAAATTAACTCCAGAATTGGCAGCGATACTAAAAGTATGTATGTTGCCTCTTAAGTTAACTACACAGAAAAAACTCAGTTATTTAATCTGTCATCAAAATGAAAAGCAAACAGTAAATCAGATGGAGATTGTGTAATGAAGTAACTTTACCTTACAGGATTATACTTGTGGTTATGACTTTAATTGTGTAGTCTAGAAGGATTTGTGACAAACTGAATAATCTCACATTATTGTAATGATTTGTAATCACAACACTGGCTACGATTTATGGGCTTACTTTACATTTGCACTGCAATCAACTGAGAAAGTCAGTATATGCCCTACAGTTCTAACCACTTAATATTATGTCTTGCAAGGAGCCCCAACAGCCCCCCAGTTTGGAGGTTTGAAACCAAGGCAAAGCTCTCAAGTGTATCTTTCAGTTTCTGAAGCAAATAAAGCTAAAATAAAACAAACTTCAACACCCCCAAGGCTCCTGAACAGAAGACCAAAGGTCATATTTTTGCTATCCTTTACTGTTGACTGAACTGGGAGCAAGCCACACTGAGCAGACATCATACAGAGTGTAAGTTATTCTGATGACCCTCAGATTCAAGTGACAAGCTTTAAGAGGGACCTCCAGGCTCCAGCAGGAAACCAGGAGAACCACATCAGTGTTGTACCTGGAGTCTGCAGGGTGAATATGCTAAAACAATCCCCCTGCCCTTGTTCCCCCCCCCGCCCAATTAAAATATGAGACCCCAATGAAAGAGGCAGCCAACAGAGACAGAAGGTGCTAGTTTTTCTGAACAGCTGGAGGAAATAAAAAACAAAATTTTTAAATCCTCATTTTCAAAAACAGACTATTTCCCCCCACACTTGGTATCTGCTGAGTACAATTAGGTCTTGGGGTTATCATCCCAGAAGGATTGGCACCTGTGCATCAGAAAAACTCAAACACCTCAAAAAAATCCATTAATTCTAAGGAGCACTTTCAATAAATAAATATTTTAAGAAGTCCTGTCATCACCTCCTCTCCCACCCTGCCCTCACTCACCAGTTCTTGGTCTAGCTCACAGCCTAAGTGAGGCAGAGGAGGGGATGACTTACACTAGAGGAACATCAAGCAGCTTTTTCTGACAACCAAGACAAAACTGAAAATGGATTAACGATAAGGATACATCACATCGTAGTAAGAAATACCCAGTGCCATCTTCTCCTGATAACTGTATCTTCTGTACCACATTCAGTATTGTCAATATCATGGGAAGAATCATTGGGGTTATTGGAAGATCTCTGAAGATATGGATCAGGTTACTTGGCCCAAACTATTTTTGTTGAAGTCAAATGCAAATTTCTGCAGCATGGAAGTTCAGTCCTCCCACCACTCCAGAGTGAGAAGTTCTGATCTTCGCAAGAAAGCATCCCAAGGAGAGCAATTATCCACAGAAAACACACCTTTTTACATGATGCTGGTTTATCTTGCAGCAACAGTAATAGCTCTATGGGACACTATATACTTCAATATATAGTTAGTTCATATACATGGAAAACAATAAGATCCAGGCTTTAGTAATGGGGAACTTCTCTAACCATTTAAATACATCTACTTTTTTGACATGTTTTTTGGAATTTGATTTTTTTTTTGACTCCTCATTTTGTAAAGTCAAGAATTAAATATAATCAAAAGAGGTGCCTGGCACTTTCTTGAATAATGATGACAAAGAGAAATGTGTAAGAATACATAAGCTAAATGCTTATTAAAGCATTTTGACAAGAACCAAGTATGTAATAATGCTTCCTTTTGGAAAGCAGCAAAAGGAAGCAAATAAAGGACTGTGTTGAGGTTTCAGCCAGATCTGACAGATCCAGGCTTTAGAAAGCCACCAGCAATCTCCACTCCTTGCCATCATCACCATTCTCTGAGCTGTCCCCGGGATACCCAGCTCAGCAGATATTTTCTTTTCCTCCTCTTCCATCACACAGTGCTGATTCACAGTCCCCACTTTTCTCAGGGGAGCTTGCATCCTTACCAACTCCAGGGCCCAATCCTGCCTCCTCCCTGCAGCTAATGGGCAACTCGTCCATGGATTATTCCTTAAGACCACTAAGATCATATAGGGGTAGGTGAGGATCAAACTAACAAGCAAGTTTCATTCACTCCTAACTATAAATCACTACTACATCACAGAAGTGTCTTCAATAAATCATCTTGAAACAGAATTAAGAATCAGTGATGTCCCACTGCACGTGGAAGAAATACTTGGTCTCCACCCTAAATACTCACAGCTGTCCTCAAGCAGAGGTGTTTTTTTTTTGGTTTTTTTTTGTTTTTTTTTTTTTTTTTGAGATGATTTTGGTAGGTTTTTTTCCCCCTCAATTGCTTTGTCCTGGCAGAGGAAACAGCAGCCAAACCATGTTCTGGAATTGTTTTCTACTCACTGTTCATCCCATGGGGTGCAGACAATCAATCACAGTGGCCTGACAGCATACAATATCACAGTGGTATCACAGAGATGACTGATAGCCAGGTGTCACCCACATTCTCCTCAACAGTGCTTCATCACTCATGTTGAAGAGCCTAAAGGCTGGGGAGAGGAGCTACCACTTTGGAGCAGAGTTAACACAAAAGCCTCCAAAGCATGATTTGCACCCATGTGTACTGCTTATACTTAATCTCCAATCTGTTTTGCCACAGTATTTTCAGTATTAAACCAACAGACCTCATGGTTGCAGTTTTAGTTGCACACACTAAATCATATAGCTCAGTATGCTTTTTCCCTCAAAATGAAGAAGTCTAAAGATAAATTAAGACTATCAACCCAAAACATATCGGGACAAGAAGAGCTTCAAAATAAAACACTGGCGTTTTCTTTCAATAGCCAAGAACCCAGTCCCATCTTTCACTTTCATATATGGATGTAGCCTTCAGCAACTGAAAAACACCCTGGTTTTCTGATCAGGACAAGCAAACAGGAAATCCTGAATGACTCCCATTAATAACTTGAAAAGTGGATGAAAGTTGTTCTAACAATCCTAGACGTTTAGCTGTTGAACTGTTTCTTAGTAGTAGGATAACCACATATCAGGACTTAGCAGGAAAACAGCAGTCAATCAGAAAGCTCTCCTTTCAGGTATCAAGCTAGGTGAAGGGTCTTCAAGTAAGCCCTCTAATTTTTATTGTCTTCATTCCTTGTATACACAAGGAAACAACTTGCCACGAAGACAAAAGAGTAGCTTCCATCTTAACAACGTTTTCAGGAATTTTGCATTTTAAATGTTCTCTTTCTGGACACACCTACTGTGTGTTTAGTTTTTTGAAGATAGCATTCATTTTTTTTCGTGGTTTTTGGGCTCGTTTTCCTGAATGAGCAACATTAAAAAAAAAAAAATCAAGCAGAATTCCATTCTTGAATTCAGTTAGCAAAAAAAAAAAAAAGCCATTAACCTGAGGAAAAATATATGCTGTCAAATGGGGCCAGCGCATTTCAAGCCTTATAAAAGGATTATGCAGTTAAGTGATAAGTAACCCACTGATACATATATTTGGCATATGAACCAGTAAGAAATATACTTCAAAAATTCATAAACATAAGCTATAAAATACTAATGTATGTTCTAAAAATCCTGGGCTGTTGCATATGTATTCTGTAACGATAATATTTTATTCTGTATAGTTTCAGATTTTCCATGACAGCACTACATTAATACATTTTAATTGTATGGTTACTAACTGCTGGATACCAACATTTCTGAAATTAGCACAAAAGTAACAAAGAAAACAATGGTTTTAGAAGATAAAGCTCTTCAAAGCTCTTTTATCCCCCAATGTAATTCCTAGACACTAGAGAAAAAAAAAAGACATTTTAGCATGAAAGAAGATTATTGTTTGCCCAATGAGCCTGTGTGGAGGAACCTAATGCTGACAACAGTATTTACAAAATGATATACTGAAGGATCAACCTTTATTTTTTCCTATATTATTCCAGTAATACAGTTCTAGCCAAGATAAAGATTTGCTTTATTCTTAATCTCACTAGTATTAATTTATTTTACAGTACCTTAGAGTACTCTAGGCATTTTAGATCTCCTTTAATAAGACCTACATCTCACCAGATGCTGCTCCCAAATAAATGCTGATTTATGTCAACAGCACACAAACCAAAGGGCAGCCAGCTGAGAGGACAGGACAACAAGAGCAGTCTCAAATGGAGTTAAAGAATTAAACTTCAGGTACACTCAAAGGAGATTTGAGAAAGGACATGAATAAAATGGTAAGGTTATACAATGAAAACTCTTGTCTAGCATGGGGGCCTATGCTTTAAAGACTGCAGGTATCAAGAGGGATCTAATATGCTGCAGGTATCAAGAGTGGATCTTAAATGCAGGTTGCTGAATGAGTTACAGTAACCTGATTTTAGTCAGGCCAAGATTAGAAAAATACAAGTCAAAACAAAACAAAACAAAAAACAAAAAACAAACAAACAAAAAAAACGTGCACCAAATTTCAGAGGGAAGCAGAAGCAGATCTCATCCTAGATAGTTAGGACAAGCTTTCAGACAGAAGGGCTTCAGACTTGGGGCTGCAATAGGTCAGAACAGACCACCTAGTTTGTTCCTCCAGAAGAGATGAACTCTGCTTGACCAGAGTAGCAGAGATAGCCCAACCTGCTGTCAGAGAGTGAACAAAAGCCAGTATCTGCCCCACAGACTAACCACTGGAAGCAAAGTTCCATCAAATTTAACCTGAGCCAGTTTAGATGAAACAAATTCTGTTTCTCTTCTCCTACCCATTGCAAACCTGGATGAAAGCTTTTTCCTTTCCTCTCTGGTGGCTGTGGGCCAGTCCAAGACTATGAGCTACACCCAGCTCCATCAGCCTTCTCATACAAGGTGCATTTCCCCATTGCAAAGCTTATCTCTTCAGATTCAGATTGGTATAATAAAGCTTTGTGAAACAAATGCAGCTCCACAAGCACCACCAACTCACCAGGGAAATGCACCAATTTGGACAGTAGTCTGTTGGCCAAATTCACCTCTCATGGTAGTGCCCTACTCCCACTTGAACTCCAGCATCTTCATTCTCACTCTGAGGCTTTCACAGTTGGAAACATGAAGTCAGCTCTGCTTTAAAACACAGTTTAGTTAAATATCACAAGGGTCTCATACAACTGTATTATTAACTTCTGGTGCCTTTTCCAACCTCTTTTGTTACGCTACACAAAACAAGCATGCATGACGCTAGAACACTAAGTAGACAGCATAACCAAAAGAAAACACATCACCATGGCCCCATGGGATGAGTAAAAAATGACCATGAACATGAAGAACCAGAAGGAGTCACAGAGGACAGAAGTTTACGTATATATATAGATACTGCATATTACCTTAATATTGTAATGTTATATGGTAATATTTTCCCCCACTATTTCCTAGTGGGGAAAAAACACCCCATATGTTTCAATTCTTGAGCTTAGAATCATCCCACACATGGTTCATGTAAAATTCCTTTATTCTGTATGTAACAGAAAACATTAAATACTAATGCTTGGGTTGGGATTACACAGTTTACTTCAAACACTTAGACGTGCAGTATTGTTGCTTACTAAACTGTGCATGTATAAAAATGTGTACATATAAACAAAGCAGCCAAATTGCAGGCTTTTACGGTGCCATTAACATTTTTTCAGCTACTCGGTATTACTTATTTCCATCATGCTTCCTGCTAATGTAAAAATTGCATTCTTGCTTGTTAGCATAAGTGTTGGTTTTGGCTGGGATAGAGTTAATTTTCTTCATGGTAGCTGGTGTGGGCTGTTTTGGATTTGGAAGCAGTGTTGATAATTCAGGGATGATCCTTACTGAGGTTACAGAGTCAAGGCCTTTTGTGGCTCTCACCCCACCTCACCAGAAAGAAGGCTGAGGGTGCACAAGGAGTTAGGAGGGGACACAGAAGAGGACAGAAGAGGAAGGAGGGGACATTTGGAGTGATGGTGTTTGAGTTCCCAAGTTACAGTTACAGGTGATGGAGCCCTGCTTTCCTAGAGATGACTGAACACCTGCTGGCCCTTGGGAAGCGGGGAAGGAATTCCTTGTTTTGTTTTGTGCGTGTGGCTTTTGGTTTACTGATTAAACTGCATTTATCTCAGCCCATGAGTTTTCCCACATTTACCCCTCTGATTCTCTCCCTGATCCCACTGGGGAGAGGGGCATGAGCAAGCAGCTGTGTGGGGCTTAGCTGCTGGCTGGGGTTAAACCACAGAGCAGATCCCATTGAATTCCTTTTCTACACTGGTCACAGATGAGCAGCAGCATTTGCAGGAAAAAAAAAAACACAGGCTGCCAAAAGTACTGCCCTGAAAATGCCAATTATAATCATAACTACATGACACAGCTCAATGGTGCCAAGAATCCTCCTTCTCCTTTCACTACCCCCTATCCCTCCCCCTTTATTTTATTTCTATCCCTGAGGGCAAGCACTGCCTCCAATCTAGGATTCCTGTGTTAAATCTCTATCTGAACCAGGATTGATAGAGAGCAACAAGAATCTATTCCCAAATCATGCTGAGTAATCTAAAACTGCTGTTATTTTAAACTTTAAAGAGGCACCCTAGGGTACCTGTCCTAAAAAA